>CM019068.1:2185006-2435151 GCA_009667805.1 Leptobrachium leishanense | reverse complement strand
TGCGTCCATACCTACCTTCTCTTTTCTCCATCTCTCCCTCTTTCTCACCTCCCTTCTCTGGGTTTGGGCAACCCCTCCTCTCTCCTTCCCCCTCTTTTATCCCCTATTGTCTAAAATGTTATACCTATATTTGCTTGATTTATGTATGACAAATAAAAAAACAGATTGTACAGTTACTGCTGCAGCACTTCCTCATTGGCAGAAGCACATGTGACTTTTTGAGGTTTAAGATGGCCGCCAGCCATGCGGTCACTGATTACCTATGTTTATAAGCTCATACAGACTATACAAATAATAAGGTTTGATTAAGTATTACAAAGTGAAGCAAATATCAACGAGCATATTCTAGCTAAAAAAAAAAGCAAATCAATACAACGGGTAAATTAGCGCATATTTAATCCAATAGATTATAGATCACATGCATATAGTATAATATCAAAATAGCGACATTCACGGAATTAATACACTTAATACTTATCCACTCGCAGGCTTTATTATGATGATGGTACAAGTGTGAAATATGAGGGAGTTGCTGCTCATGTTTCCTCTATTTCGGACATAAGTCTCTCCTCTCCCTCAATAAAGACAAAGTTACCGTTCTGAATAATTATTTACGCAACTGTAGCAAGTACGCAAAAAAGATTGTACATTACAGCTGTGTCACTTCAAAAATTGTATCGATTAGAATAGTGAAATTAAATACAGTATACAAATTAATTTATTCATCAATTTATTGCTTAGCCCTTGGGGTTACTCCAAACTTCTTTAAACCCACAGTGATTGTTTTAATAATCCTGTAAATCATAACCCACATAACAGACCAGCATGTGAAGCTGCTTGAGAATCCACTAAAGGTGTTACTCAGCAATGCACGTAATGGCTCTTTCTCATTCGGCACACTATAGAGTTATAGTGAGCAATGTTCGGTGATTTCAGTCTGTTATATCAAGTTCCTTTTGTGTGATTTCAGTCTTGTGTGATCTCCGTGCGCTAGGTCTTTGTGTGATTTCAGTGTGTTATAGCGAGGCGGTGTGTGATAGCGAAGTCGCCTCCCCCCAGGTGTTATAGCGAGGCGGTGTGTGATAGCGAAGTCGCCTCCCCCCAGGTGTTATAGCGAGGCGGTGTGTGATAGCGAAGTCGCCTCCCCCCAGGTGTTATAGCGAGGCGGTGTGTGATAGCGAAGTCGCCTCCCCCCAGGTGTTATAGCGAGGCGGTGTGTGATAGCGAAGTCGCCTCCCCCCAGGTGTGTTATAGCGAGGCGGTGTGTGATAGCGAAGTCGCCTCCCCCCAGGTGTTATAGCGAGGCGGTGTGTGATAGCGAAGTCGCCTCCCCCCAGGTGTTATAGCGAGGCGGTGTGTGATAGCGAAGTCGCCTCCCCCCAGGTGTTATAGCGAGGCGGTGTGTGATAGCGAAGTCGCCTCCCCCAGGTGTTATAGCGAGGCGGTGTGTGATAGCGAAGTCGCCTCCCCCAGGTGTTATAGCGAGGCGGTGTGTGATAGCGAAGTCGCCTCCCCCCAGGTGTTATAGCGAGGCGGTGTGTGATAGCGAAGTCGCCTCCCCCCAGGTGTTATAGCGAGGTCCTACGTGTGATTTCACTATGTATTGTGAGATCCTTTTGTGTGTATAGGGAGGTCATTTGTATGATTTCACTGTGTTTATAATGGGTTGCTTTGTATGATTACGGCCTGAACACTACAAATTGACTGCAGCTCATGTGTAATTCTTAAAATTGACCGTCAGTCATGTGCTAGAGTGAGCACTTTAACTATAAGGCACAGCGATTCTCAGACACAGGCAAAATTACTGGAACCCAAATGCACCTAATAACATACAAAACAACAAATCACCGAATTCTGGCCGAGTTATACCAGAACAATTAGGCTGGGGTCAGACCAGCGCACTTTTAACATGCGTTCTGGCGCACATAATTACGGCCGCACTAGCAGCAAATGACAGCCAATATACGATGTACGGCCGCACAAAAGTCCGGCCGTGCAACGCAAGTGGAATTTGAACGCATTTTTCTGAGAACGCTGAACCGCTAGTACTGACGTACTGAGTGCGCTGCTGCGGCATAGCGGCGTGTTTGCGTGATTAGGAGATGTCAGACGCTGCTAATGTCCGGCCTACATAACGTCCAGACGCAAAAAGGGTTTTATTGATGATCCGTACAAAATCACGCCCGAAAATGCGCGTCGTCTGAACGTTTTTGCGCATTCCGTGAAAAAATACGTCAATGCGTTCGGACGCACTTTTTCACGTTCGCGGGGAAAAATGCTTTTGTCTGACCCTAGCCTTAACCTATTCGTAATTACTATCACGCAGATACTACACAAAATTAACAAGGGAATACAGTATTGCAAAGTGTAACGAATATCAATAAGCATCTACTAAATAAAAAACCTACAAATCAATACAATGGAAAAACCTGCACCTATTTATCCAAGTAATAATAGAACTAGGAATATATATATATATATCAGACTATAATAATAGAGTATACATAACAGATTGATACAGCAAGTAATACTTATCCAGTCGTTGGTTTTCATATGATGATGGTGATTGTAAAATGGAGTTTTGGCAAGAAAGAAAAAAGGTTAGAAGTGATCTTCAGCCTCGTGCGCTCCTTTTTACTCCGCTACCCCTCCCCCTTCTGTTATATGCCCTGAGTCCAATCCCAGCCACAAACTGGGAACAAAGGGAAACTCCTCCCAACTTTCTGCTTCTTGCTCAAACATATCTGCCCTGAGACCCAATCCCAGCAACAAACTGGGAACTCGCCCAACTTTCTACTTTTTTCTCAAAAAGGGAAATTTCTTAAGCTTCGTGGCTTCCAATTCCGTCTCTCCTCAGTACAAAGAGTTCTCTCAGGCCTTTTGAACAAGTTTCCCTGAATACAGAAATTTCATCAGAAGAAATTCTGACTGCACTAAAATCTTCGAAAAACGGGAAAAGTCCAAGTCCTGATGGTTTGCCGACCGAATATTATAAGAAATGCACAAAAGAGCTACTGCCGGCCCTCATCGCATTTGTTTAGTGCTATACATGATGGGGTTCCCATCCATCCCCATTCAATGATGGCGACGTCTCACTAATCCCGAAGCCTGGAAAGGATCACGCATCTTGTAGTAATTATAGGCCCATATCTCTATTGAATAATGATATGAAACTACTGGCCCATATCTTGCCCAACAGACTCAAACGTTTCCTGCCACAACTTGTAGATCCTCATCAAGTTGGCTTTATTCCAGTTCGTGAAGCCAGACGCGACCACCAGGGTCTTGAACGCCTTGGCTCAATCCAAACGCACATCTACACTGCTATTATTACTGTCGACAGATGCTGAAAAAGCCTTCGACAGGGTTCTATAGCCCTTTATGTTCCGAACATTGAAACAGTTCGGATTAGGTGATGACTTTTTAACATGGATTCACACCCTGTATACGGCCCCATCGGCACGGGTTAAAGTTAATGGGGCACTGACGCAACCATTCTCGATACGCAATGGTACGCGCCAAGGATGCCCACTCTCGCCGCTGCTCTTTGCTCTTAGTCTAGAACAGTTACTTTCCTCTATTAGGCAAAACTCATTGATAAAAGGAGTATCAGGTATGCATACTGAGCATAAGATCGCTGCGTACGCAGATGATCTTATGTTCATACTGCCGGATCCAGTTTGGTCCATGCCAGAAGTCCTTCGAGAATTACAAATGTATGGCGCTCTGTCAGGTCTGAAGATGCCAAGTCAGAACTTCTAGCAGTGTCGTTGCCAGGATCCTGGCACACGACCCTGAAAGAACGATACCCATTTCATTGGTGCACCACCTCTCTTACATATTTGGGGATTAAATTATCCACGGACTTCTCGAAGCTTGTAGCTCTTAATTACATGCCACTCCTGGAGACATTTCGACTTGACATCTTGAGGTGGACAGCTAAATACTTATCATGGACAGGTCGCGTGGGAGTGATCAAGATGAATTTCTTACCACGGCTTTTGTACCTGTATCAAGCCCTACCAATATTCCTGCCGAACTCCTTCCGTCAGTCAGTTCGTCAACTTTTCTCTAAATTTGTATGGCCACTTGGTCGCCCTAGACTTAAATATTCCACACTCTGCAAACCAAAGGTGTGTGGTGGTCTAGCCCTTCCCGACACACGTCTATACTACTACGCAGCACACCTGACCAGGATTGTTGACTGGATGGCTGGTTCACGGGACCAACGATTGCTGGACCTAGAAGAAATACTGATGGGTCGCCTGTTATGGACCCTTCCTTGGCGGTCAGCTAAATCACTCATGCATATGACCTCTCCGCAGGGATCCACACTGCACATATGGCATAAAATTCGAATGCAAATTTCCCTTTCAACCTTTCCCTCACCAATGTTACCGCTTGTTCACAACCCCGATCTCCCGCTGAGCATTCTGCCCTCACTGGTGGCAAGATTTACTGATACTCCTCGTCTTCGGGCACATCACATTCTTCGTGATGGCACATTTGCACCTCTCGAATCCCCGGATCACACAAACCCTAACTTCGCTATTCGATTTAATTACCATCAATTTAGATTCTTCCTCAAAAAGGTGCCGAGTAATGCTTCCCTAATTAGGCAGCTCACTCCACTTGAATCTATATGTCAGAGGGCCTTGCCCATGGCACATAGCATTTACGTTCTCTATGGACTTCTACGGAGTGTAGATAATGAACCCCCAGATTTCATGGCACGATGGGAACGTACGTTGGGCACACCTATCCCTGACGAAGAGTGGACGAAATCGCTCACTCTGACCCACTCGGGCTCACCAATTGCCAAATTACAAGAATCGTCCTACAAAATACTGTTTTTATGGTATCGCATGCCGGCATTGCTGGCCACTTTTAATGCTTTGCACTCACCAACCTGCTGGCGATGCAACTCTATGGTCGGCACTTACCTCCATATATGGTGGGAATGTGCAACACTGGAACCATTTTGGCGGATTGTACATGATTTGATTCGCCATACGACAGATGTAGACCTTGATTTTACGCTGCATATATTCTTATAGCTCCAACTACCATTCTCGGTTAAAGTAATGAAGAACTCCGTAATGCTTTGCATTCTCCTGGTGGCCAGATCACTGATCCCTGTTTGCTGGAAGACCACTTCCAGACCTTCACTTAAAATGTTGGTCGACAAAATGGAACTATTACGCTCCAACGAGGAGCTGGCACTAGCACCTGCCGCAGCAGCCCAACATTTTACCAAAGTTTGGTTCCATTGGGCAGCATATTGCTCGTCGGCGAACTTCCGGAGGGTTTTAGATGAGATGGCATTGGATGAGAAGGCTCTGGGAGGATCTGGTTCGTTGGAGGAGGGCGACGGCACCGTTTTATACAGCTCTTTGTGAGATTCAGGTCTTATGATTTAGGTAATGCGCGCTTTTCACTAGGTCCTCATACCCACATGTTCTACCCTCCTTGTACCATCCCTGACTTTCCCGTAACACCCCCCTACTCTGTCTCTATCTCTGATCCCTCTTTTTCTCGACTTCTGTAATTTCTACCTTTCTCTTATTTTACATATTTACATGGTATAGTCGTGCATGCTCCTGCACATATTTTAACTGATGCCTTCCAATTACTACATAAAGACGCCTAAAGACATATCCTTTTTCTACTCTCCGTCTCAGATTAGCACTACTTTTGGAAAAGGATTGATATTATTGATCTTAATATTTCATTCAGGCCCTTTATTTGATTAGATAGACAACATTTTGTTTGTAATACTCCACCTCTGTTGCAAATGTTTAATGCATACTGTTATTGTATATTGCATCTATACTATTCATTTACCCTTTTCTGTATGTTCTACTTTTTTGAAATAAAAAAATTTCATTCCAAAAAAAAATCAATAAATAAATCATACGAAGGATGTTTACTGAGGCAATATGCAGTGACTAATATTGCACCGATTGTTTTCTGAAAGATTTCAGTATTTTTGGTTTGATTATATTATTGAATATTATTTATTTCCATTATTTTGGATAATTTATTATTTTGTGTTTCAAACCTTCTGACTGCGTGTGTTTACTAGACTCTTGTATGCACGGATTTCAGTGAGTTATTCCTAAGGATTACAGGCTTACTATATAAAACAACACCTTTCCTTTCCAAAAAAATGTAAACGCTTTTAGGCTAGGGTCAGACTAACGCATTTTTCACGTTGTCCGTGAAAATGTGCGTTCGAAGAATGGACGTATTTTTTCACGGAATACGCAATAGCGGTCATACTATGCGCAGTTTCATCCGTGATTTTGTACGGATCATCAATAAAACACTTCTTGCGTCTGGACGTTATGTTGGCCGGACATTAGCAGCGTCTGATGTCTCCAATTCACGCACACACGCCTCTAGCGGACGCAGCGCACTCTGTACGTCAGTACTAGTGGTTTAACGTTCTCGAAAAAATGCGTTCATTTTCCACTTGCGTTGCGCGGCCGGACTTTTGTGCGACCGTACTTCGTATATTGGCCGTCATTGCCCGGCATCTGCTGCTAGTGCGGCCGTGATTAAGTGCGCCAGAACGCGCGTTCGCACTGCCTCAGTCTGACCCTAGCCTTAGATACACAATTTTGAAAAAGTCTGGTCTGAGGTCTGTGTTGTATATATATGTGTGTGTATGTATATATACACACACACATATATGTGGGTATGTCTGGTCTGAGGTCTGTGTTGTATATATATGTGTGTATGTATATACATACACACCTGTATATGTATGTAGGCAAGTCTGGTCTGAAGTCTGTATATATAGGTGATGTATCTGAGATGAGGTGTGTGTGCAGGGGGTAAATGGGGTGTATGGCCATACATTTCAATATAAACATTAACTGGACAGGCTTTCGTCAAAATCCTAAATGATTTATTGGAAAGCGTCACATGACCTTAAATAAAAAGTATTGATACTCGGTATCGGTGAGTACTTTAAAAAAGTATCGGTACTTGTACTTAGTCCTAAAAATGTAGTATCGGTGCATCCCTACTAAAAATATTTTTGAAAACATTAAAAAAGTGCGTGTGATTTATTTAATATTTTTTTTTTACATTTTAAAGTTGGGGGGGTGCCAAATATAGGATTCGCCCCGGGTGCCAAATGTTCTAGGTACACCCCTGCACCGTATTTCACTGCCACTGAACAGGCACCGTATTTCACTGCTGCCGAACAGGCACCGGATTTCACTGTCGCCGAACATGCACCGTACTTGATAGCAATTCGCCAAAATTTGGTGAACTGGCTGCTCTCTGAATAGCCGAATTCCCTGAAATGTCACTGTGACAGAACAAGCTGTCACTGTGCGACTTAGAGGGGGCTGTGGGCTTGCCTCCTGCCTACAGACTATGGCCCAGCAGTTAAACGGGAGATTTTGCGGCTGTTTGCCGTCTCCCGCAACCATCAGACGCACGGCACATAGTGCTAAGTATATACGCGGTCGCCAGTTCCTCTGAACCAGGCGAACGCAGCTTTTGCAGCCACACGTTTGGAACTATTATGGGCTACTTTTTCGTATTAGCCCGGCTGAGTTAAGGCTGGGGTCAGACGAGCGTGATTTCTACGGACTGTACGTCCGTGCAATACGGACATCGTCAGTACGGATGACGCAGTAGTGGTCACACAGTCCGTTTTTTCACTGAAGTTATTTTTTGACGGATGTAGGAGGGAAAAATAAATTACAATGAAAAAACTTTCTGTCCGTCAAAAATGCTGGACGTATAAATGCAGTCCGTCTGACCTCGCTCCATCACTCACACACAAAGCTATGTGGACGTTGTGGACGTGGCGCACTCCGCACGTCCGTTCTAGCAGTATTACGTTCTTGCCTAACCTGCGTCCGTTTGCAGCGTCCGTCATGCGTCCGCAGTTCAGTGCGGACGTACTTCATGTGTCAGGCTCCAATGGACTTTCTTTCATGCTATCACGGACGTACTTTTAGGCGCAATCACGGACGTGAACACTACGCTCGTCTGACCCAGCCTAAATGTATAATTTCTTTCCAGACAGTGACTGTTTCCCTCTGGAAAAATATGTGTTTAAATGGCTGGAGACAGAATGGAGTTTCTACAATGTAATTAGGTGTGTTAACTGGATTATGTAAGAATACTGCCTCACTGTTATCTGTGTATTTAAATAGACTGTAATCTGCTGGCACCCATTGTTTTAGGTTAAGAAATGTTATGTAATGTTTACTGTACTGTCTACCGAATGTAATTAGATTTCTCATTCCAAGAGGTCAATGTTTGTGCAATTATCTGTATCAGTGTGATTAGGTCCTCCTAGAAGAGGCTGTGATTCTTTTATATGTAAATGACCCCTGTCTGTCCCCATAAAAATCTGTGCTTGTCAATTTGATTAAACCAGTTCTATTCTGACCAAACTTGAAGTCACGGCTCATAATTTGGGGTAGCAGGTACCTTCTGCCCGCTGTGCCAATGAAAGGCTCCAGGTCTACAGCTTCAGTTTATTTCTGGGGGTGCTAGCCAGGCTCTCTACATGCACCTGTCCTTAAGCTGCGGCTAAGGTACTGGAGAAAGGCGTGAGAGGAGAACCCGGGTGTTCAGCAGGAAGCGGCATTTGACAAATGTGACCCTGTCTGGGCACAGAGATCTGTTACAGTCACCATATGAAGAAACTCCCTGTTCGGTGCAATTTTCTGGCCAGATCGTCTCTCTCTCTGTGTAACCCCTTTATTTTTTTATCTGATGAAGCAAACAAAAAAATAAATTGGCCAACTAAAACCGGATTGGTGAAGCTGGGAGGGGGAGAGAAGGGTTAACTCCTCACATCCTGACCTCTATATAAATGTAAAGTTTAAACTTTATTGTAATAAAGCAGGAGGTTAAACAGAATTAGAACCTGTTACTAGAAACTCCTTCCCTAAAATATCACCGGAAACTCCCCATGCAAAGAGACAACATGTGCCAATTCTCACCAAAACCTTGGAGACAAAGTAACAGCGCCTTTACGGCAAACACTCAGCTGCATCGTTCCCTGTTTCTGAATGATATCGGCGGAGTACGGCAAAATTCATAAAAACATCCTCCAGATGGACAGAGTGATGATTAGAAATGATGGCTCTGTTCTCTTCTTCGCGCTAACATGGTGACACCAATGGGGAAAATCTGCACCTGGAGATTTCCATGTATCATCCCATGTTAACGAGATATTTTGGGGCAAACGTTGCCTTACTGCCTTGCCCCCTCACCACCTCACCCCCCTCTCCACCTCACCACTTCACCGGCTCACCACCTCACATACGCTAACTGCAGCGATGCTCATTGCCGAGAGTATCATCTCCTAGAGTCCATAGGACTCCATGGGGGATTGCGCTGCTGGGCTGTGAGAACGCGCAGTGCAGCGGAGTGAAACTGGAAGTATCTGGAAGTATCTCCAGTCCCGCTCTGCTCCTGGCGCCCAGAGGCAGATCGGGGCCGCAGTTCTCTCCGTGTGATGAGAGGTGAGTATGAGATTTATTGGGGGGTTTAGGGTGTTAAATGATTTGCATTTGCAGAATCAATGATCGCCAGGTTTTATTGAGGTGGAATTGCCCAATAAATTCTGATAAATAGATACTAACGTGCACCTTGGCGTCATAGCAGCAGAATTCACTACCTCTTTAAAGATGATTCTTTTTCCCAGCGAATTACTAACATTCCAGAGACTATCAGGGTTATTCAGAGAAAGGTGAAACTCTGGAGAATGACTGGAGAAGTGAAAATTCTAGGTCAAAATATCCAAACCAGAAAAATTCTCCCTTTTATCTCACTTTCCAAATCGGTTATTTGGTCTAGATTGTTCTCTTTTCCTGATAGTTCTCCTGGTTTTCACCTTTCTCTGAATAACCCTGTATGAAGCAATTAACTGTAGAACCAGCTAGTGTAAACAGAGGGGCCAGCAGAATAATTTAGGGAGGCAAGGTTAGTAGGCTGATGCCTGGCCAAGAAATCGAACAAAGGCCTACAGGGTTATTGAAAGAAAATTGAAAAGTCACCGTACTTTCGGTAACTTTTCGTTCGCTTCAATTCGGCGCGATTTGGCGATCCTATTTCGGCGACCCTGCAGTGTATTCAGCAAGCACCACAGGGCCCCCGAAGTGCATGGAAAACCCGCTGCAAACTTGACTAACACTCACCGCAAAACCCGCCGAACGCACACCACAAAACCTGTCGAACACTCACTAAAACCGGCAAAAAAACACATATCTCTTTCGAACCAACCGAGCCTCCTGGATGAACAACTGGGGGATTCTATTACATTAGGTGTTGCTAACCTTTGACTCTGCAGGTCCCTGCTGTAATTAGAGCTCGCACTCTGTAATACGTTACTTATCCTAATGCTAATTACTGATTGGCTCCCCATGTTAAGTATAGGGAGCTCGCACCAGCTCACGCAATCACCGATGCACTAAAGAGGTTATTCAGAGAGAGCCTATCTGGCCCCAAAATGTCACTGAAAAGGGAATTTTCCCGTACGGTGACATTTCGGGGCCATTAGACTAATCAGAGAGCCGGCAGTTTGCCAAATATTGGTGAATTGCCAGTGAAATACAGTGATGTTTGGAGGCAGTGAAATACGGTGTCTGTTCGGCGGCAGTGAAATGCTGTGTCTGTTCGGCAGCAGTGAAATATGGTGCCTGTTCGACGGCAGTGAAATACGGTGCCTGTTCGGTGGCAGTGAAATACGGTGTCTGTTCGGCAGCAGTGAAATACGGTGTCTGTTCGGCAGCAGTGAAATACGGTGCCTGTTCGGCGGCAGTGAAATGCTGTGTCTGTTTGGCAGCAGTGAAATACGGTGCCTGTTCGACGGCAGTGAAATACGGTGCCTGTTCGGTGGCAGTGAAATACGGTGCTGTTTGGCGGCAGTGAAATACGGTGTCTGTTCGGTGGCAGTGAAATACGGTGTCTGTTCGGCGGCAGTGAAATACGGTGTCCGGCGGCAGTGAAATATGGTGCTGTTCGACGGCAGTGAAATACGGTGCTGTTCGGCGGCAGTGAAATCCCCCATAGAGAAGCAATGGTTAATCTATTCACATTGAACAGCAGAGAAATGTCAGTGAAATGCCCTGATGTTCAGTGGTTTCATTCGACAGGTTTAATCAGGCGAATCCCATAGGTTTCAATGTTACAAAATATTCCCGTTTTTATCTAATATCTAATAAACCGTTTATTATTTTAATCTGCAGCAAAAAGTCTCTTTATTTATTTATTTATTTATTTTTAGGATCTTTTTTTTTTTTAAACCGTTTTGTCTTTTTTCTGTTCTAGCTGTTTTTATTATTATTCATTGGATTTTATATGTAAATTCCAGACATTTTCGTTCAGCAGAATTTTTGCAAATAGTGTTTCAATTCTGACACTTTCAAACACACAGGACCATATTACATACCTGGTGCTAACTTAACCAGAGCTGCTGTAAACTTAAACCCTCCATAGAATATAATGGCTCTGGGAAGTTTACACCAGCTCTGGTTAAGTTAGCACCAACTTTGTAATATGGCCCATTGTTTTTTAAAAAATTCTTTTACCCCGTTCGTCAAATTGACGGCTTTTTCCGGCGTCTGCTCGGTACTGTGATCGGCGGCTTGGCGGCTTTTTCCGATGTGTTCGGCGTGGTTTTTCTGACGGGTTTTCCCTGCACTCTGGTTGATGCTGAGTTCACCGCAGGGTGGGGAACTTTGATTCCCCGAAGTGCAGGGAAGTGTGGAGAACGAGAGAGAACCAAAATATCGGTGACATTTCGGTGCTCTGTGAATAATCCCTTATGTGATTTCTTACAGGTTTAGCGCCAGGAAGGTAATATGGGGGCATGCGTTAAACTCACTTATCCTGACATTAACCCTTACATATCTGAGCCATAACATTCACTAAATGGGGAACATATCACTGGGAGTGGACTGGGGCTTCAGGAGCACAATGCTGGATGGAATAAGAGGGGAAGCCTTGTGTCTCCTGGATTCTAGGGGTCCCAGAGACCTTCCTTGTTAGCACTCTGCATGCTGGCTCCTCCGCTTGACCGACACGCTCCCCTGCAGTATTCTTGGTGTTTATAGGCGGCTGCTTGATAATAATTGAACCTGTTAAATGGAGGTTTGTTTTTCCTGGGATTTCTCTTTCTAGATTGTAAGCTTCTGGGAGCAGGAACACATTACGTTGAACCTCACTGAACCAATAAATCCAGGAGTAAAGAGTTCTATTGTTGTTAAGCAGTAAATGGTCAGACCCGCGTGGCGGTTTCATGATACCATCTTGCACCCTATCGTTGGCTCTGTAAGTGTTAACACATTTCTGTTGATGTAGAAGAAAGTGTTGGCGCGTCCTCCTCCAGCGAGTGCGGTACATGTTACTCGATCCGGGATAAAGAGCTGTAATTACCAATGCATTGCACTTAATTAGGATCCGGTAATTGGCAGCAGGTCAGTGCCGGAGCTAACGATTACTTGGTAATAGAGCTGAAATGAATCCAGTGATGCACGGCAATGATAGCACCGGCTTCCCATGCAAATCTCCCCCAATTAACATGTGCTCAATGGCTTCTGAAACCCAACACCCCATTTGGAGGGAGACACCTGTCCTCTATAGAAGATATTCTCTGCGGCCACAATGGGGAGACAGGATCAGACGGCATCCGAATGATCGCTCTCCGAAAGGTCACTGAAATGCCATGCTTCTCTGAAAGGGCGCGGCGTGGCTCGGTCCCAGAGATCGGACGCCAGGATTACGGTGAACCATGTGAAAGAAAATCATCTGCCTTTTTCTTCCTTTGCTTTAAAGAGGCGCAGAGAGAGTCCGCGCGCCGCTATGCGGGTCAAACCCATCATGGAAGAAAGATGTAATCGCACCGCCCTAATTCCAATTAAACTTTCTGATGACACAGTGGTGGCTCTACATGATGGCAGAAACATAAAGGTGTTAATGAGACGCAGTGCAGAGGGGGCCGACCTCGGCGAATCAGAGCCGGCAGCTCACAATGTTACAGCGCAGACTGGAAGGAAAAGAAAACAAGATAACGTGACACGATGCGTCCCCAAAAACAACAATAAATAGAATTTAATGAACATAGAAACAGAACAATATAAACTTTATATGTAAACATTAAAAACATCTTTACCCGGAGAATAAACTGACATGAGGAGCATCAAAACACATCCCAAAAACTACACCAAACCACGAACCCAAAAAAGCACAAACAAATGTGTCAGCAAAGGAAAATGCATCAAACCCCCTCATATATATGTAACGCTCACCCCCGGAAGGAGCCGCTTAATAAACCCGGAATCTGTCTCACCGCACTAACAATTCACTGTACACCAGCACACCTTTATAGATTTTCTTAAATATACTTTACTGTAAGCAATAAATCTCAATAATTACACATATACTTTAACTGTGAGAATCGAGCATTCTACGATTATAAATGATGAGCAATATGAGCGTGTAACTGTATAGCAACTAAGGCTAGGGACAGGTGAGCGCATTTTCTGCGGCCACCGTAAAAATGTACGTCGATGCGTGCGCACGCATTTTTCACGGAATACGCTTAAGTGGTCAGACGATGCGCAATTCTGGACGTATTTCATGACGGTGGGGTAAAAAAAAGAGAAAAATCAGATGAATCTAATCAATTGAGAAATGAAAAAATAAGGGCAAGGGTTCTAAAAAGCCGTTTTGGGGATGGTGGCGTTTTTCAAAGATGGATCCTGCACATGTCTTTGTGTTTGGTGCGATGGGGTACCTGTACCTTAAGAGGAAGAGAAAGCGGCGAACCTGGGTTCATGAAATCAACGCTGCCAGACCCACGCATGGACACTTCGTGACGCTGTACAGGCCACTGCGAGAGAGGGACCCCGTGAAGTTCTTCAACTACATGCGGATGTCCATCGCCTCCTTTGATGAACTGTTGTCGCGGGTACGGGAGCCGCTGACCAAGAGGGACACCAACATGCGGCCCGCCATACCACCGGAGGAGATGATAGTCATCACTTTGAGGTACGTACTGTCACACACCTGCATACATGACATCGCTGCCAGTCACCTGACATGAGTGCATCATGTCTGTAGTCTCATGCCCACTGTTACATGCACACACACACACACACGGGCATCACATCACACGTACATAATCATAAATGACTCCGACAACAATGTAGAAAAATAATAATATAATATGAAATAAAACAGTAATATATTCTGGACATATATTACAACTCGTTAAGAAGGTCAGGATATATAAAACATCAAAACAAATAACACATAACAAAAACAAAACTAAATAATATTTATGACATGCATCACAGTTGCTGATACCGCGGAGCATCTGGGTCATGAGGGCCGGTGGAGTGGCTACAGCTGGACCCCGACTCCGTGTGTGGCCTGGCTCCAGGGGGCATGGCTGGGCGGGTGGACAGCACCTCACTGGAGACGGAAGATCCACTGGCGGATTGTGGCACAGCATGGTAGGCGGCTGCGTGATGGGGACGGGAAAGGATGTCCTCCAATATTTCCAGGGATCTGTGCCGGTACTCCATCTTCTCTGCCTCGCTCATCCTGTTGAGGAGGAGCATACATGCATTGAAGAAGGACATGTCCACAGAGTCCGCAAGCATGCAGCGTTGGTGTGCATGGGTGGTCTGAGCCTCCATGAACGTGACCATGGCCTGCTCCAGGTCTGCAGCTTGTGCCCTCCTCTTCTGGCCAGGTCTGGTGCTGACCGTGGTTGCGGTACCTGCCACCTGTGGTGTCTCCGAATCCTCCTCCATTTGTGACTCAGCACCACCCCGGTTCTCCTCCTCCTGGCAGCTGGCAGAACCTCCTGGCACCATTTGTTGTACCTGTGTGCCAGAGGTCGATGGCTGGTCCATGCTGCTGACACTCCTGCGCGGCTCCTGGGTCCTGCGGAGGAACGATAGTTGGTCGGCATATATGTACCCCCGGACCTTTTTCGCACCAGCTCCAGAGCGCGCAGCCATGGCCTGCTTCTTCTGGACGCGCATGTAGTTGTCGCGTACTGTGCGCCATTTGTTCATCGCCTCTTGTGCTGAAAAACATGATGAGAGTGACATTAGCTTGTGTTCATGGTATGTGATCATATTCAAACAGTTTTGTTTTGTCTTCTAGGTATCTCGCTAGTGGGTGCAGTTTGAAGGATCTGCATTATAGCTTCCGCGTTGGCAGATCAACAGCTGGTGAGATCGTCCGCAAGGTGTGCCAAACCATATGGGAGACCATGAAGGGCGAATGTTTGCCAAGACCGACACATACGGCATGTCTAGAAATTGCAGCAGGATTCTGGGAGAGAGCCAACTTTCCAAACTGCCTGGGAGCCGTGGATGGCAAACATGTCCGCATAGTGAAGCCACCGCACAGTGGCTCACTGTATCAGAATTATAAACATTACTTTTCTATTGGCCTACTGGCGGTGTCAGATGCCAACTATAGTTTTGTGTATGTGGATGTCGGTTCATACGGCAAAGACTCTGACTCCACATTGTTCAGGAACTCCACACTGTGGAATGAAATTGAGAGTGGGACCCTGAACATCCCTAGACCCGCACCATTGCCTGGCAGTGACGTGGCAGTCCCCTATGCCTTCGTGGGTGACGAAGCATTCGGCCTATCCACACACCTCCTACGGCCCTACTCAGGGACACACCTGACTGTGAAGAAGCGGGTGTTTAATTATAGGCTGTCGCGGGCGAGACGGTATGTGGAGTGTAGCTTTGGCATACTGACCAACAAGTGGAGGATTCTACATAGACCGTTGGATGTGAATGTGGACTTCTGTGTGGACATAGTGAAATGCTGTTGCATCCTACATAATTATGTGCGGGCCAGGGATGGTTTTAATTTTGACGATACCCTCACAGTTGTCGGTCTTGTGGATGATGTGAACCATGACATCATAGCTGTGAATGGATACAGCAACAGGTATCGCGATGCTCTATCTAATTATTTCATCAGTGATGCAGGTGAGGTGCCCTGGCAGCTGGGGAGCATTTGAGTTTCACATCAATGATTACATTTGTTTGTTTATTATTATTATTGTGATTTACATTTATGGGATTATGAATAAAATAATATTATACTCACTCTGTATGTGCTGCTCTTTCTCGGACCACATATCATAATCCGGGTACACCTGACGGGACACCTCGACCCATGCGCTCGCCTTCTTCCCCTTGTCCTTATACCTCTCGCAGGCCGTATCCCAGATCCCTGGATGCTCCCCCACAGCGCTGATGAGCCTCTCGACGTCCATCTCTGGTCCAGACATCCTTCACAGTCGCAGGTACTCACCAACGCAATTCTGGGGAATTCCGGCTGTTTGAGCGTTATGTAGGCCGCACACTAGCAGCGTCTGACGTCTCCTAATCACGCACACACGCTGCCATGCGGCCGCCGCGCACTCTGTACGTCTGTAGCAGCGGTTTCACGTTCTGATAAAAATGCGTTCATTTGCCGGTTGCGTGGTGTCGGCGCACTTTTGTACGCACGTACTGCCGCCGTGATTTAGTGCGCCTGCACGCGCGTTCCGACTGCCCCACTCTGACCCTAGCCTTAACCGTTAATATAATTCCAATTTAGAAATACACTTCTATTAGTTTATGTCCTAGGGTACCCAGGTACTAAGTCCACTGGCCAGTGCTTGGATGAATATCTTCGACTAGTCACGTTGGGGCCCAAAAATGTAGCAAACAAATATAGTCAGGTCCAGAAATATTGGGACATCATCACAATTGTAACATCTTTGGCTCTATACACCACTACAATGGAGTTGGAATGAAACAAACACAATGTGCTTTAACTGCAGACTGTCAGCTTTAGGCTAGGGTCAGACTAGCGCATTTTTCACGTGCGTTTAGCCGCACAAAATCACGGCCGTACTAGCAGCAAATGACGTCCAATGCCGGGGAACATACGACGAACGGCCGCACGAAAGTTCATCCGCGCAACGCAAGTGGCAAACGAACGCATTTTTTCGAGAACGTCAAACCGCTACTACTGACGTACAGAGTGCGCTGCGTCCGCTAGCGGCGTGTGTGTGTGATTAGGAGACGTCAGACGCTGCTAATGTCCGGCTAACATAACGTCCAGACTCAAAAAGTGTTTTATTGATGATCCGTACAAAATCACGGACGAAGAAGCGCATCGTATGACCGCTATCGCGTATTCCGTGAAAAACTACGTACGTTCGTTCGACCGTACTTTTTCACGGGCAACGTGAAAAATGCGTTCGTCTGACCCTAGCCTTAATTTGAGGGTATGTACATCCAACTCAGGTGAACGGTGTAGGACTTACAGCAGTTTGCAGATGTGCCCCCACTTGTTAAGGGACCAAAAGTAATGGGACAATTGGCTTCTCAGCTGTTCCATGGCCAGGTGTGTGATATTCCCTCATTACCCCAATTATAATGTGCAGATAAAAGGCCCAGAGTTCATTTCAAGTGTGCTATTTGCATTTGGAATCTGTTGCTGTCAACTCTCAAGATGAGATCCAAAGAGCTGTCACTATCAGTGAAGCAAGCCATCATTAGGCTGAAGAAACAAAACAAACCCATCAGAGAGATAGCAAGAACATTAGGCGTGGCCAAAACAACTGTTTGGAATGTTCTCAAAAAGAAGGACCGCACCGGTGAGCTCAGCAACACCAAACGACCCGGGAGACCACGGAAAACAACTGTGGTGGATGACCAAAGAATTATTTCCCTGGTGAAGAAAACACCCTTCACAACAGTTGGCCAGATCAAGAACACTCTCCAGGAGGTAGGTGTATGTGTGTCAAAGTCAACAATCAAGAGAAGACTTCACCAGCGTGAATACAGAGGGTTCCACAAGATGTAAACCATTGGTGAGCCTCAAAAAACAGGAAGGCCAGATTAGAGTTTGCCAAACAACACCTAACAAAGCCTTCACAGTTCTTGAACAAGATCCTATGGACAGATGAGACAAAGATCAACTTGTACCAGAGTCATGGGAAGAGAAGAGTATGGAGAAGGAAAGGTACTGCTCATGATCCTAAGCATACCACCTCATCAGTGAAGCATGGTGGTGGAAGTGTCATGGCGTGGGCATGTATGGCTGCCAATGGAACTGGTTCTCTTGTATTTATTGATGATGTGATGCTGACAAAAGCAGCAGGATGAATTCTGAAGTGTTTTGGGCAATATTATCTGCTCACATTCAGCCAAATGCTGCAGAACTCATTGGACGGCGCTTCACGGTGCAGATGGACAATGACCCAAAGCATACTGCAAAAGCAACCAAAGAGTTTTTGAAGGGACAGAAGTAGAATGTTATGCAATGGCCAAGTCAATCACCTGACCTGAATCCCATTGAGCATGCATTTCACTTGAAGACAAAACTGAAGGGAAAATGCCCCAAGAACAAGCAGGAACTGAAGACAGTTGCAGTAGAGGCCTGGCAGAGCATCACCAGGGATGAAACCCAGCGTCTGGTGATCTCTATGCGTTCCAGACTTCAGGCTGTGAGTGACTGCAAAGGATTTGCAACCAAGTATTAATAAGGGAAAGTTTGATTTATGATTATTATTCTGTCCCATTACTTTTGGTCCCTTAACAAGTGGGAGGCACATCTGCAAACTGCTGTAAGTCCTACACCGTTCACCTGAGTTGGATGTACATACCCTCAAATTAAAGCTGACAGACTGCAGTTAAAGCACATTGTGTTTGTTTCATTCCAACTTCATTGTGGTGGTGTATAGAGCCAAAGATGTTAGAATTATGTTGATGTCCCAATATTTCTGGACCTGACTGTACCTTTAGGTCATTTTATATGCTCAGAGGGGAAGAAAAAAAGTCTAGTAATTACTCATGAAATACCTCAATACCTTTACGGTGTATGAAAGGGATTCCCCAAGAAGGCCCTGTCACGGAGTTGACAACTGGCGCTCCTCAGCGAGCCACAAGAAACTGACTTGGCTGTTTTAAAGACCATTTTTACTTTTCCCTCGGTTTTGCGTTTCAAATCGTATGGACAATTTTATGTTCTTACTATGTGGTTTTATTGAAGGGTGGTGTATTTTACAATGTAGTGTAAATGGCATAACTTTAGTTTTAAATATACTTATATCCCTGTAGGTAAATGTGTTTCTGTATAGCCAGTAAACAAGCTTTACTGCTGTGTAATTTATGCAACAGGGCTTTTCCCCTTATCTAGCTGCATGTTTAATTCAAGGGATCTGTGATGGTGTTTGTGTTTAATCTGATGTGTTAGAACAATGGATTATACAAATGTTGTGTGAGCTGAAGGCTAAAGAATGTAAAGAATGTTTATTGTAAATAACTGACATAATGTAATTAGTATATTGGTAGGACGAGGTGCATCATTTTATGCAAATTATGACTGTTGGACTTCAGCATAAATGGTGGCATTTTGTTCATTAAAAGTCAGAGAACTCTCAGAGCTCAGAGAGAGATAATCCTGTTTTAAAGCATACAGCCGTGCCTGGTGTTTTTATTTCAGCGACGCTACACTATATACTCAACTTCAGAAGGCACCGAGCGGCCTTCTGGAAATTCCTAACGGCTCCAGGGCAGAGGAACAGAAGCAGGCGGGTCAAGCTGCTCGAGGCGCTGAGGACAGCGCTCCCAGTAGCCGGGCTGACCGCAACGAAGGGGTGTCTGGAGAGTCAGGACAGGCGGAAGAGAACGGTCTCGTCACAGGCCCTGTATGAGCAGAAAAAACATTTATCTATCTAGATTCACTCTTCCAAAGAACCACACTTGGAGCCTGGGCCAAATGCCTAATCTAGACATTAAATAACTATTTACTCCCATTTCCCAAAATGTACTTCACCGAACAAGAAAAATATAATAACTTGAATTTAAAAGTTCATTTATCTAATAATCAACATGAGTCAGATCTATGTTTTCTTATGTTCATCTTCACTCCATAAAATGTATACACACCTGCATTCACACACATGCTAAAGAAATACATTCTCGTTTTCCCAAATCCAATCCTTTCTCACACTAATCTAGGGGATTAAGGAAGAAAAATATCTCATAATCTAATACTGTAGTCCTTGTCCAAAGTGCGAGGTCAAGGTTTGGTCTGTTTTCAACATCCCAGTTTGAGATGGATAATCATTGAACGTAATTAGAGCTCCCAACATAGGGACTCCTGAGCAAGCATTGCGCTGGTTGCGTATTGCCTGTGACCTTTGACCTTGACACAAAATGTCCATGATTCGTTCCATATGCAGTCATTGTGAACTTGGTGACTGTCAGATTTCTTGTGATGATGAAGATGTGACACGGTTTTAGCAAAAATAAAGAAATAAAAAAGAAATATGGTATACCCTCTAATCATCTACGCGTTCATTCATTCATTCATCACTCTCAAGTGCACGAAAAAAATTAAATGTTGTTAATTACACAAGAAGAGACACAGATAATAAATTTTAAAATTTCCCCGCAAAGCCTATGGGCCTCACGCAACAAATAAAAAGAAAATCATACTACTTCTGACTCATTGTATAAGAGAAAAAAAAGAAATATATATATATATATACACACAACTTTGGCTCAAAAGGGAAATAGCCAAAGTGCATACTCCACCCATTTTAATATCAAAAAATAATTAATTGATATCTTATCCATTCTTGTTTGGTGTTTTGAAACAAACCTGGTGTTTATAAAACACCAATCCCAATAAAATCAAAATAAAAAGCAATTTATAATTTTACCGAATTAAAACTTTCCTACAATCATTTAGACCTGAATTAAACTATATTCAATTTAACACTAGATACATCCTGAAACTTATTTATGCAAATGCATTAAATTATCAGGGTTATTCAAAGAGAGATCCGAATGGCTGCTGAAGGGTAACCGAACGCTGAAAATCAGCATTCGGTTACCTTTCTTGGCCATTCGGCTATTCAGAGAGCAGGCAATTCACCAAATGTTGGTGAATTGCCTGCACATACGGTGCCTGTTTGAGGGCAGCGTAATCCCCATAGCTTCGTCTATTCAGAAAACAAAAACCCAACAGGGAAAGGTTGCCGAATTGCCCTGCCATTCGGTGGTTTCATGCGGCAGATTTATTCAGGCGAATCCCATAGGCTTCAATGTTAAAAATATTCCCATTTTAATCCAATATCTAATAAACAGTTCATTATAATATTCTGCAGTAAAAAGTCTCTTTATTTATAGATTTTTTGGGATATTTTAAGCATTTTTCAGGATTTTTTTGCCAAAATTTTTTTGCTGATTTTTTATTTTATTTATTTTTTAAACGTTTGTTCTTTTTTCTGTAACAGCCCTTTTTATTATCAGTCCATGTACCTTATATGTAAATTTCAGACATTTTCACTCATTAGTTTCTTTGCAAACAGCGTTTCACTTTTCAAACATTCAAGCGAACGTTTTTTGTTTTTTTAACTCCATTCGTCTGCGGTGTCGGGTTTTTCCGGCGGCTGTGCTGCATATGTTCGGCTCCTGCTCGGGTTTTTCTGGGGTTTTCGGCAGGTTAAACCAGATTTTTTTGCGGGTTTCGGTGTGCCTTCGCCGGGTTTTGCAGTGAGTTTTTGGCGGGTTTGCGGTGACTTTTCCCTGCATTACGGTGGCCCTGTGGTGCTTGCTGAATACACTGCAGGGTCACCGAAATGGGATCGCCAAATCGTGCCGAATTGAAGAGGACGAAAAGTCACCGAACGTGCGGTGACTTTTCAATTCTCTTTGATTAACCCTGCAAATGTTCCTAAATACATTAATTAACTCTAATTTTAATTGGCTGTGATCTCCAATAATTCTAAATGTGTCAGGGAATTTGAACAATATTGATTGTAACCAAACAACAAAAATAATAAAACATACAGAATAATTGTCACTTAGGCAACACAATGATGAGCCATCAACATATAAAAATACATTATTTTTTCTTCTTTCTTTGTCTTCTGTCTTATTGGTTTAAAATCAAATAAAACTGGTTTGTGAAACTGTCATGTCAGTAATTGATGAGTTTTAAGTTTTATTTCCAAATCAATGATCTTCTTTAATCGCATGAGTAATCGATGAGTTGGTGATAAAATTTTTAGGCTTGTGCACAGATTTTTTTTTCAGTTCGATTCGGTTCGATTTGTTCGGATGTTTAAAATTTTCGATTCGGCTCATTTCGACCGATTTCTGTTTCGATTCGGTTCGGTTCGGCTCATTTTTCGTGTACATTTTTTTTCGGAATATCGACCATTTTTCGTGTTTTCGGGTCACTTTGCTCGTTTTTTGTATCGACTTTTCGTGATTTGGGAAATTTTAGTTACATAGTTACATAGTTACATAGTTATATAGGCTGAAAAAAGACATGCGTCCATCGGGTTCAGCCTCTCCCACATAACCTACTGCTGTTGATCCAAAAGAAGGCAAAAAACCCAGTCTGAAGCGCTCGCCAATATGCAACATACTGGGAAAAAAATTCCTTCTTGACCCCAGAATGGCAGTCAGATTTCTCCTTGGATCAAGAAGCTTTTACCCACATATTAAATATTATAACCCTTAATATTCTGTGTCTGCAGGAAGTCATCCAGTCGTTTTTTAAAAGTCTGTACAGACTCTGACCCAACCACCTCAACAGGCAGAGAATTCCACAGCTTTATTGTTCTCACCGTAAAATAACCCTTCCTATGCTTTAAGCTAAATTTTCTTTCTTCCAGTCTAAATGGATGACCCCTTGTCCTATGTATAGTCCTGTTAATGAATAGGTTATCAGACAATGGTTGATAATGCCCCCGTATATATTTATATAAGGTTATCAGATCCCCTCTAAGGCGCCTTTTCTCTAAACTAAACAGGTTTAAGCTTGTTAGTCTTTCCTCATAACTTAACCCTTCCATCCCCCTTATTAATTTAGTTGCCCGTCTCTGCACTTTTTCTAACGATATAATATCTTTTTTTAGACAGGTGCCAAAATTGCACGGCATATTCAAGGTGCGGCCTGACCATTGATTTATACAGAGGCAAAATTATGTTTTCATCCCGTGAGTGAACTCCCCTTTTAATGCATGCCAGTACTTTGCTGGCCTTGGCGCTGCTGTTTGACATTGCACATTGTTACTTAGTTTGAAGTCTATGATTATTCCCAAATCCTTCTCCTGCTTGGATTTCCCTAACTCCGTACCATGTAGGGTATAAATTGCTTGTGTGTTCTTCACTCCAAAGTGCATAACTTTACATTTATCTAGATTAAATTTCATCTGCCATTTAAATGCCCAGTCCCCCAATTTATCTAAATCCCTCTGCAGCGAAGTAACATCCTGCTCACATTGTATTACTTTTCCTAGCTTTGTGTCATCTGCAAACACTGATACATGACTTTCAATGCCTATCTCAAGGTCATTTATAAATAAATTGAATAGTATTGGTCCTATAACAGACCCCTGAGGGACACCGCTTACCACTGGTGTCCATCTTGAAAATGTACCATTTATGACCACTCTCTGTACCCTATCTTTTAGCCAGTTTTCTATCCAAGAACAAGTATTTTCATCTAGACCATTTTTTCTTAATTTAAATAGTAACCTTTTGTGTGGAAACTGTGTCGAAAGCTTTGGCAAAATCTAAGTAAATCACATCCACTGCGACCCCCTGATCTATACTTCTACTTACTTCCTCATAGAACGTAATTAGGTTAGTCTGACATGATCTGTGTTTCATGAAACCATGCTGATTTTTGCCAATTACATTATACCTCCCAATAAATTCCTGAATATTATCCCTTAGTAACCCCTCAAATACTTTCCCAGCCACAGATGTTAAGCTCACAGGTCTATAATTCCCAGGCACAAATTTTAAACCATTCTTAAATATAGGGACCACGTCAGCTTTTCTCCAATCCTCTGGTACTATTCCTGAAAGAAAAGAATCTTGAAAGATTAAGAACAGAGGTTTACATATTTCAACACATAGCTCTCTCAGTACTCGTGGGTGAATTCCATCTGGCCCTGGGGCTTTATTCACATTCACATTGTTTAATTTCTGCAAAACCTTGTCCTGAGTCAACCAGTCACTTTGTATTAGTAAGTTTTTATTAATGAATTTCATGTCTCCTGTTATAGGTTTCTCTTTGATAAATACTGAAGAAAAATAACCATTTAAAATTTCTGCCTTATCCTGATCTTCAGTTAACAATAACCCTGACTCAGATTTTAGTGAACCTACATTTTCACTCTTGGGTTTTTTAGAATTTATGTACCTAAAGAATCTTTTAGGGTTGGTCTTGCTCTCTTTGGCTATTTCTTTTTCATTTTCTAGTTTAGCCCATCTAATCGCATTTTTACATGCTTTATTGGCTGCCCTATATGCTTTATAGGATGCCTCAGATTTATCAAATTTAAAAGCTTTAAATGCCTTCTTTTTATTTTCCATTTCCTTAGTTACCTTCCTACTAAGCCACATCGGTTTCAGTCTGTTTCTTTTATATTTATTAACCAGTGGAATATATTGTGACGTGTACTTTTCTAGTGTTAGTTTAAAGATATTCCACTTATCCTCAGTGTTTTTTTCGGAACGTCTGTTCTCCTCGTTTCAAAGTGTCTAACTCTATTCGTTTTGATGTAAACTACTATGGTTTACTTTTTTTATACTTTATATATTCTTTTATAATAAACTAGGTGTAAAGCCTGCCCAGAGGGCAGTCTATTGATAAGTGTGGTGCGTTGTGCTTGGTTCGGTGCCATTTATTGTGCTGTGTTTGGCTCTGTGCTCGGCTCTGTGGCGTTTATTCTGTTGTGCTTGGCTCTGTGCCGTCTATTGTACTGTGCTCGGCTCTGTGCCGTTTATTGTACTGTGCTCGGCTCTGTGGAGTTTATTGTGCTCGGCTCTGTGGCGTTTATTGTGCTTGGCTCTGTGGCGTTTATTGTGCTCGGCTCTGTGGCGTTTATTGTGCTTGGCTCTGTGGCGTTTATTGTGCTCGGCTCTGTGACGTTTATTCTGTTTTGCTCGGCTCTGTGCTGGGCTCTGCACATCGGCTCTGTGCTCTGCTCCGTGCCGTATATTGTGCTCTGCTTTTTATTGTGCTCTGCGCCGTTTATTGTGTTGTGCTTGGTTCTGTGCTTGGCGCCGTTTATTGTGCTGTGATTGGCTGTGCCATTTATTGTGCTGTGCTCTGTGCCGTATATTGTGCTGTGCTCGGCGCTGTGCCGTTTATTGTGCTTGGCTCTGTGGCGTCTATTGTGCTGTGCTTGGCGGCGTTTATTGTGCTCAGCTCTGTGGCGTTTATTCTGTTGTGCTTGGCTCTGTGCCGTCTATTGTACTGTGCTCGGCTCTGTGGCGTTTATTCTGTTTTGCTCGGCTCTGTGCTGGGTTTTTCGGATCCGATAATTCATTCTGTCGATACGATAATTCTGGCGATTCTATCGTGTTTTTTTTTAATTAAATAAAGATCCTTTTTTCTTATGAATATACATTTCACAACTTTATTTAATCACATTAAAAAAATGGTATGAAAGCCAAGGAACAAAAAAAAAATTAACAAAACGATTTAAAAAACGCTAAACTGACCCGAATGGTCTGACTTTAAAAATAAAAACCAGAACAAAAGGTTTTCAAAACGGAAAAATAGTTGATCAAAATGATCTGAAACGAAAAAAAACCCAACAAATAAAATGATTTAAAAGAGACAAAAAAAAATTAACCCTTTCGCTGCTGAGGCATTTCACGGCTTCCCTTCACACCTGTGTGCGGCACTGCTTCTGCTGCTGAGCTAATTTTTAACAGTTTCGCTCCTCTTGTTTAAACACGTTTTGAAGCCTTATTTTATAATATGACCCAGACATGTTATATATCGTTCTTTCCGGCAGACTCGACAGATGATTCATAATATATCATTATCATATGTATGCGTCATGTCCTGTCTGTATATTATAACAAAAAATGCAATAAAATTTGAATTTTCAATGTTTGTTTTACAAGGTGCAAAGTGTTTTTTTCACATTTTAACATGCGAGTGTTTGCGGTTATATTTTATGAGTTGCGTTTGTTAAAAAAAAATTGAAATGGGGACTTGTTATAGTGTAATTTTCACCCAAAAAAATATAACATTTTTAACAAACGCACCGCATACAAAAATCCTTAGTGCAGCATCATTGTTCACATTATAATTGAAATGGCAACAATATTGCTGCATTAGCAAAACAATTTTAATTTTTTATAATTTTTAACATTGTCATGTTTGGTATTGTTGGAAAGGCCATGCTCTGGTCGATCCAAAGATACCAAACATTAACCGATAGCTGCCGCGGATCGGGAGATAGGGGGTTAATCGGAACCCCCTATCTCCACCATTGGTCGCAGTTAGGGGTTAACTCCAGAACTGACGTCATTGTGACGAGGTCTTGGGACTGTCAGCAGCTGCTGTTCCCCCACGCTGTTGTCTTCCTGCAAAGACGTGATCATGTTGGCGGGCAGCGTCTTAGCGGGCAGCGGTGGGAGAGAGAGAGAGCTCATAGCTGGGAGGAGGTGTTGTGTGAAGCTGCAAACAGGGACAAATAAACTAGACCTGAGCCGCACTAAGGATCTTTGGGTTGTGTCGGAGAAGACTTCACGCAGTGCTGCCATCAATATTTTTTGATAAATTCTTGGTTATACAATGAATGTGACAGTGGACAAAAATCCGTGTTGTTGTGACATGGCCTAAGCTTAACAAAACCATGACACGGTAATCAAATCTCAAGGCAGTACAACAAGGTTGTGTTAGTGTGTGACATTTTTTGGCCAGGCAGGAAGTGTAGAATGTGCACAGTCACATTCATGGCCACAAATATGTTGACAAATTTATGACAAAGGGTCCATAGAAATGTCAATAAATTTATGTACATATAATTTTAACAGTGTGGAAACCGAGCGATACATATTAACTTATTAAGTAAGGAAAAGCAACGCACACAAACAGGAAAAAATAGAAAAAATAGAAAATTTATTTACAACATGCCACGGATGGCAAACTGCCCAACGGGGGCACAAACATACTCATAGGGGATGAAGAGAATAATGGTCTCCAATTGTCCGTCCTTAACCCCTAAGACCCTGTCTTAGGCACACCTTGAGTTAACTCTCCTCCTGCGCAGGGAGAGAGAAAATCCTTTCAAAAAGGACACACGAGGCATGTAATTTTGTCTGGCAATTTCTCTCTGCCTTCCAACGGTTCTTGACACATATTTATACCTATGTCAAGGCGTTGTCTTTTTATTTCATTAGTTA
The DNA here is from genome assembly GCA_009667805.1 of Leptobrachium leishanense. Classification (NCBI taxonomy): domain Eukaryota; kingdom Metazoa; phylum Chordata; class Amphibia; order Anura; family Megophryidae; genus Leptobrachium; species Leptobrachium leishanense. The sequence continues at coordinate 2,407,894 of CM019068.1, read as the reverse complement.
ACATTTCAAAACATAACATAGTTCATTGGCCAGTTTCAATACAGGTCTGGTGACACATTTCTAGACAGTCCCGTGGCCTCGGCATGTGATTTCTTGAGATATCAGCATTTCTTAAGACATCAGTACTTTTTTAAGACATCAGCACTTTTTTATCACTTGAGAGAAACTTGCAAACATCAGCATCCTTGCCATTCTAAAAACATTTGCAAACATCAGCATCCTTGTCATTCTAAAAACATTTGCAAACATCAGTATCCTTGTCATTCTAAAGACATTTGCAAACATCTTGAGAAGTGAACCTTAGTCCTATAATACTGCTGATTATCAATTTATCTTAAAACTATTTCTTATATTTTAAACCTTAATTTATCTATTAATATTATAATTCATGGGGTGTTATTTAACTACTTATAGGGTCCTTCTTATAGGTTAGCAGATGGTGGTCTGAGGATTCCTTTTCCTTCAATCCCCTCTTAGAATCATAGTATGATCATACTATTTGATTCTTTCTTTGTTTCATCTATCTACTGTAAGTTAGTATGGGTTGGGGAGCGAGACCCTCAATACCCATGTGGATCAATATAGAACCAGGGGGCTGTACCTGCCACGGAACGGGTAACACATGGCAGTCTCCCAGTGCCTATTTATCTTCCTAACCTACATTCTTATTAATAGTAACAAGAGGTGCTAGGAATGACTCAAACCCTGCCTTTACCTGATCCCTTGCTTTAAATTCATCAGGGACCCCTCTTGGTACCCCTATAACATCAATATAGACATGCGGATCAAGACTACCTTGTGGGCTTGGGACTTCCCTTTTCCTGCGACGTGAGCTAATATTTGGAATTTCCTCAGGATCTGAAACAATATGAAATCCCATTATGGCCTTAGCTAGGGCACATTCACCTGACCATTGAAGGGGCAGACGCGCCCTAATCTTGAGGTCTCCACATATCCAGTAGAGATCCCCAATCAGAAAAACTTGATTCTGTAACTTAATACTGTTGATATTGCTATAATTGGCACAATAACCCTCGGGGAAGAAGGTGAGGTTCCTACCTTTTTCTGCTGACCTATAGCAGGTATAGTTCCCTGGGTAAACATGTATCCCTTCTCCTGGTTGTGGGAGGCGTGTTAGTATGGGGTAGCTATTCTTCCAATATTCACATAAACTCTGGCTATCAGTGGTGTTAGTATATAAACTAAGAAAACATTCTTCTACATCTTGCGGAATATTAAAAGGTACGGTGCCTAGATGTGGCCTAACAGCACCACACACATAACAATTTGTACGGTTATTGTTTAGGGCACTAAATTTTACCCATTCTATCCAAACATTTACATCTGAAAATCCTGTTTCCATTACTATGCTGTCTTCATAGGTGGGATTGGCTATTGATTTGGTGTTTAGGTAGGAGAGGATGAGGTCTCACTACCTCTCCATATTTCCTGGGTAGGAATGGGTTCTCTTCCTTCTTATAAATGGCCATATCTTGGAGTTTGAACTTGTATCGAGGGAATTTGGTTGTGGCAGTTGTGTATATTCCCATCTGTTAACTACCGCATCAGAGGTACCAAATCCCATATTGCCCGTGTCCCACCCCACTGCGCCCCAATAATCACAATTATGTCCCCAGTACTCATCGGTTACACATATATATACAGTTGCCTTGTACAGTATCATACTGCAGTAATGGTGGACAATAAAAAAACAACAGTGGCCAGACAGTGATGGTTTGGGTTTGGGTTCTTTCTGGTAGGAGGTGTGGACAATAGGGGTTGTGACATATGTTCCGAAGGGGGGGGGGTAAACATTATTTCAGTCTTTTTCTTCCCCCACATGCGTCTCCATACTCTTCGAAAAGGATCCTTGGTTGTCATTTTCTCCTTGTTGGAAGCCAGGGCTATCTGCCCTCGTGAGTGTCTCTTGTTGAGTCCTTTGTTGAATCCGCTTGACTCGAGAGGCGTGAATCCAGACTGGGCTGTCCTCTGTCAGTATAGCTGTGCGGGTTACGGCTACCACCGTGGTCTCTGGTCCATAGGCGAAATCCTCTGGTCTTTTTCCTTTCTGTAGCCGCTTTACCAGCACCTTGTCTCCTGGATTAAATAGGTGGGTAGATTTGTCTGAAAGAAAGGGGAACTTAAATATAACTTCGTCTCTGGTTGTCTCGAGGGTTGAGATCAGCTGCCTAACATATTCATCCCTTATCTGCTCTAAGTCCCCTGTCTCCACTGTTAGCCTACCTGTAGACCATGGTAATGGAAAGGGTCTGCCCATAAATATCTCGAAGGGGGAGTAGCCTGTGTTCCTATTAACCGCCATTCTGATTTCAGCCAGAATGATGGGGAGTACCAATTTCCAATTCTTTAGCTCTTCTGTGGTTGCATATTTTTGTAAGGTACAAAATAATTGGTCCCTATCCATTGTGGGAGGTCGCAAAACCCGGCATTACTAGTTTAGCTATGTCCTGTTGTGCTGCTCGTTTAGCTGCTTGGTCAGCCAGATGATTCCCTTTTGCAATAGGATCTGAGGCTCTGGTGTGTGCTCTACAATGTAACACCGCTATCTGAGAGGGCATAAGAATGCTTGCTAGGAGGTCCATGACCAGGGTCGAATGGGAAATCTTCTTGCCATCTGCGGCCACAAATCCCCTCTTTTCCCATATCGTCCCATGGTCATGGACCACACCATAAACATATTTGGAGTCAGTGTATATCGTGACAGGTCTACCCGCATAGAACCTGCAGGCTCGTGTTAATGCAATCAGTTCTGCTGCCTGGGCAGACTGGTAGGGTACAGGCCCTGATTCAAGAACAGTGTCAGGGAGTTGAACCACTGCATAGCCTGCATGATAAGTGTTGTCATCGGGGCGGGTACAGGAGCCGTCAACAAAGACGACATCTGCGTCCGGAACAGGTGTTGACATGAGATCAGGGCGGGGTGCAGTTTCAGACTCAATGGAGAGAGCACAGTCATGTTCGAGTGGGATGGTATCTGAGGGATTCTTAAGACCCAGTAAAGCGTTTAGGATTGGTGCTGGACCAGAGACACTTGAACTGTATTCTATGTGCAGTGCAGGGTTGCTTAGCAGTGTGACTTCATATCCACTAAAGCGCTGTGATATGTGCTGTGTATGTATGCCCTTAAGTAAAAATAAAACATCATGGGTTGTGGGTAGGTGAGGTTCGTACCCTAATGTGTATTGGCTTGCCATACTAACGGCCATTGCACATGCTGCCAGGGCACGCAAACAGGCCGGCATCCCTTGCACCGTTACTGGCAAAATCTGTGAAAAAAAAATAAAAAATGCTATGGGGCGCAACCGGCCCCCATGTTCTTGCGTCAGTACCGCGGCCAAGGTTTTACAATTGTCCCTTGCAAACAGATGAAATGAAAGTACATAATCAGGGAGGCCAAGCGCGGGGCTTATTAACATCATTGCATTTCTGAGAACCCTAAAGGCATTTAACATTTCATTAGACCATGTTATCATATTGGATTGACCCAACAGGGTGGCTTGTCTCAGAATGTTATCATAATAGGAGCAGTCAGGGATCCACTGTCTGCAATAGTTTATCATGCCTAAGAATGACAGCATGTCCTTCTTAGTTTTCGGGTTGACCAGGCCCGTGACAGACTGGACTCTCTTCTGACTGATGCTCCGTTCCCCCTGTCTGAGAACAAACCCTAAATATTCAACTTGCATTTGACACCACTGCATTTTTTTTTTAAAGGGAAACCTTGTGCCCACATTCCTGTAACCAACTAAAAAGTGTTTTACCATCCTCCCGGCAGGCCTCCTCTGATGGACTGCATACGAGGAGATCATCCACGTATTGCAGCAGGACAGAACCATGGCTGGGGTGCCAGAATTTCAGAGTGGCCTGCAGTACAATACTGTAGACCACCGGGGCGTCAACGTACCCCTGAGATAACCTTTTCCATGTAAATTGGGTGCCTTCAAATGAAAATGCAAAAAGCAATGCCGTTTCCGGATGTACAGGGATGCTAAAAAATGCATTCTTCAGGTCAATTACAGAAAAATGTGTATGTGTCGCTGATATTGATGACAGAAGTGACGTGACATCTGGGACAATTGGCGCAATTAGAATCACTAGGGAATTAACTGCGCGCAAGTCTTGAACGAACCTGACAGTCCCGTCAGCTTTGTTCACGGGGTTAATTGGGGTACTGAAGGGGAAGACTACAGGTTCCAGGATACCATCCTGTAGAAACTGGTCAATCATAGGACGTAGTCCGTCCTCTTTCTCTTTTTGACAATGTTTAAAAATTCTATTAATATCTTCTATTTCTAAGTAACTTATTCCCCATGGTCATAAATAGGAAAATGGGTTTTGTTGGTGTTATTCTCATATCTTAAGGCTTATTAATGGCGATCCTTTGTTATATGCGAGTGGCCATAATAACGAAAGGCAGTATATATTCTTCTGCTTTTTTTTTTTCTATTTTCTCTTTTACTTCCTCTTTTTTCTTTTTCCCGTCTTTGGATGTGGATGGGGCCGAAGGTTTCAAATCCTCCATTGCCCCTACCGCACCCAAGACCTCTGTCTCAGTAAAGGGACGGATATATGGATTGTCTATAAGACGGAGGGGGTCGTGGTTCCCAGCTGGCACGGGGTATTTCTTGTTTATTCCGTGGTATACTCTGTTCTATTTTATGCAGTCTGGCGCTGTCAGAGGACAATGGGGTCCCTCTTCTACATTGTTTCACCATTAATCATTGTCCCCCCCTCCCCAATTTCATATACTGCATGTCCCACTGAGGGTCTCCCTGATAATAGGGCCATGCCTCGGTGTCGTCGAGACATAATCCTTTCACTATATCCATATAGAATGGGCTGTGGTCTCCCTGTCTGAGGAAAGGATCACAACTCCCACTGCTTCTGTCCATCCCGCTAGATTATCTATCCATGGGTTAATTAAATAGCAATCTGTGCCCCCTACTCGTGCTACATAATCTTTACAAAACTCTCCTATTTTCAGTAAGGGATATTCTTTAACCTTGCTACTTTAAATACCCATGGTTAGTTGTACAATTGAATAATCAGGCAGGTAAAATAGAGAAAGAAAGAAAAAAGAGAGGCTCTTCACAGTGCTCGAAAAGAAAAACAATTTAAATTCTTACTATATATATATATATATATATCTCTATGCCACATGGATCAACAAAAGATGAGCTAATTTAAGGATAGGTAATAAAAACTTATTTAGTGAATCCTCCCCTATTCTCGAGAATCAAACTTCTAATCTTTTGCTTTTTATTTTGTAGTTATATAATTCCTTCATATCATAAACAAAAATTTATAAACCACAATCCAATAGTATATAAAAACTAGCTTCACAATATATGTATCTCCGGTTAGTAACTGCATACATGACCAACATCATCCACCCCATCAGTCAGCAACTAACACACAAATGGCCAACAAACACCTCTGCTTAATACAACATGCACCTCACAGCAAACAATGTCCAACCAGTCAGCTCTTATATATACATATATATATACACAGTACCATCAGTATACAAAGGGGCAAAAGTCTGCATACTTTACAGATTTTCCTGCCACCCAATTAACTTATCACTCTATAATATATACTTTAACAATATATACATATATATACATGTAATTAAACCGGTAATACAGGAATGACGAGCGTCCGTCTTACCTTACAGACCACTCGGCACCTTAACTTATACCTCTACAATTTATATAATTTACTCTATTATCACAACTGAGGGACGTCTGTCTTACCTTACAGATCGTTCAACAGTAAATCTTAACACTCTAATATTCTTATACGCTAATATACTTACACTCTATTATTCTTATACTCTATTATTCTTATGAGGGTTAACGCAAGGTGTGATCAATTGGACATATAATGTCCCTTCTATTGAGTGTGGTCCCTGACTCACTCCATCTTTAAATAAACGGCCCCTGGCAACGTTTTCTTTTAATTTGTAATAAACGGCCCCTGGCAACGTTTCCTTTTACACTATAGGACATGGACAACTAACTTTAGTTCGAGATAAACGCTGTCATTGCCCTCGTCCAGACAAGACAATATACTCACCAGGACGAGGGGTGACCGTTCATGTCGGCAGTGCCTCCAGATTGAAGAGAATAATGGTCTCCAATTTTCCGTCCTTAACCCCTAAGACCCTGTCTTAGGCACACCTTGAGTTAACTCTCCTCCTGCGCAGGGAGAGAGAAAATCCTTTCAAAAAGGACACACGAGGCATGTAATTTTGTCTGGCAATTTCTCTCTGCCTTCCAACGGTTCTTGACACATATTTATACCTATGTCAAGGCGTTGTCTTTTTATTTCATTAGTTAACATTTCAAAACATAACATAGTTCATTGGCCAGTTTCAATACAGGTCTGGTGACACATTTCTAGACAGTCCCGTGGCCTCGGCATGTGATTTCTTGAGATATCAGCATTTCTTAAGACATCAGTACTTTTTTAAGACATCAGCACTTTTTTATCACTTGAGAGAAACTTGCAAACATCAGCATCCTTGCCATTCTAAAAACATTTGCAAACATCAGTATCCTTGTCATTCTAAAGACATTTGCAAACATCTTGAGAAGTGAACCTTCGTCCTATAATACTGCTGATTATCAATTTATCTTAAAACTATTTCTTATATTTTAAACCTTAATTTATCTATTAATATTATAATTCATGGGGTGTTATTTAACTACTTATAGGGTCCTTCTTATAGGTTTGCAGATGGTGGTCCGAGGATTCCTTTTCCTTCAGGGGAGGAGGAGGCTGGTCTCACTGCCGCTCCAGGATTTCAACGGCGTTATTAATATGCTGCCTGAACTCCTGCAGCAACTCCTGGATGGCTCAAGGTTGCTGCCAGCCAGGCGTAGCTCGCCGATCGCCATCCTGACGCTGGACCTGTCAGTGTCCGGTCTGGCTTCTCCTTCTATATATCCAATAAATGAAAGAAGGAAAATACAGTAAGTAAAGCAGGTTTCTATTTTTGACTGAAAGTGTTGAAAAAATATAACAGTAGTGTAGTACTGTGTTTAATTTGGCTCTGAGGACTGCAGCTGTTATGCCTCTAGGGGGAGCCAGAGGACAATGTATGGGAAAGGAAGGACCCAAGCTAAAAGAAACAGGAAGTAAAAAGCATGCATGCAGCGTGGGCAGAACAAAGTGAGCAAAGAGAGTGAGCAGTCAGATAAGAGAGATTTTCCAGGATCTGTGCAAGCTGGAGCACAGAGAATCAGCAGCATCCAGTGCTGGAGAGTGTACCTTGGTCTGCTGTATATTGTGCTGGACTGTTCAGGAGGCAAGTGTGTTTGAAGAGGGGCCCTGTGTTAAGGAGGCCGCAGGCAGAGGGATTTGCTGGCGGCATTGACTTCAGGCAGAGGAGATTCTGCATTCTGCGTGGGGAAGAATTGATCCAGAGGCTGCAGATTGTTACAACGTTCAAGAAGCCTTCTTGGGACTGTGAGCAACTGAAGTTGTGCGGTAACGAGCATCTTTTCTCTCTGTCTCGCTGACAGCATTCTATCCATCTTTACACTAACTAAGAATCACACAGCTGCTGAGCGGATTTTACCCACAGCCTTTCCTGTACTGGCAGCTACGTTATGCTAAAAGGGCCCCATCTCTTATGTGCACCAACTGGTACCCATCATCGCTGTCATTAGGACGAAGATCAGGGTGGTTCCAGGTTGTTTGGGAGGGTCCTGGGCTGGGAGGTTAGAGAGCAGTTGGTGTGTCTAGTTAGCTACTGTATTACCTGAAATCCTTTTATGCTGCCACTTGCATTTCAATACAAGTTTATATTGTTTATTGTACCACTGTGTAGTTGTTATTATTAGGTTCCTGCCTGGGCAAACAGTCCATGCCATGGATGCCCAGACAGGTGGAGGCACTGCCAACACTATGTATCCTTATTCCCAAAATGCGGAAACTCAGGACCACCAGGTAAAGCAAGAAGGTGTAACCCAGCTGGAGGGTGCCAGCGGGGGCGGCCCCCAGCGGCAAAAGAGCGTTACAGATGGAGGCACTGCTGAGATGAAAAAGGATACATTTTTCCACCTTACATTTGAGCCACGACCCACGGTGTCGTTTGTAACTGAGTGGGCTATTAATCAGAGGATACCCATATACCAGGCCCTGATGGTATGCAATATACCACCCCAAGGACAGGCTATGCAATGCATTCGCGTGTTAGAGAATCTTATACCAGAGACTATGGTGACCATCAAGGATGTGTTGAGAAACCAAACAGGAGAGAAATATATCCTGGTTTATGCATTGAAGGATCTCAGGAACTGCACAAAGCCAATAGGTCTTCATTTAAGCGATGAACTATCAGAGTTTTGTCCGATTGTATATGCCGGTGTCAAAGAAGAAGCAGGGGCCATTCCAAAGAGATGGCACCGGACATTACCTATTCCACCCCAAGAGGAGAAGAGGCTCCGTGTCAACCACATTGATTTTGTGGATGAAATACCGACCACGTCTTCTAGACCTAGCAATGTGCCAAACCCAACTGAGGCTAGTAATGGCGATATACCAGATGTACTCAGGAAACTCTCAGAGGCAATTGTGACAGCTAATCATACTCATAGCTATCGCAAGTTGAGGGTATTCTCAGGGATGCAACCCGTTCCATCGGGAGAAGAGAGTTTTGAAATATGGAAGCGGAATGCAGCACAATTGCTGGGCGAATGGACCTGTACTGATGCTATGAAACGACAGAGAATAATGGAGAGTCTGCGGTCCCCAGCTACGGACATTGTGAATGCACATAAAATCTTAAAAGGAGAAATTGAGTCTCAGGAGTACCTACTGGTATTACAACGAGTATATGGAGATGTGGAGGATGCCGAAAGTCTTCTTAATAAGTTCTATAATACCCGTCAAAAGAAACATGAGAGGTTGTCTGACTATGTTACCAGATTGCAAGTGTTTTTGGGAAAACTGATGGAAAAGAATGTAGTGTTACCTGCTCAAGCTCATGTGAAATTGACAAAACAAGTATTGCGGGGTGCCTTGTCCGATGACCCAGTAATTGTTACTTTGCGAGCAGGACTGACTAAAGAAGATTTAGATTTTTATATTGCTCATAACCCAAGTGAAGGAGATCGAGAGTCAGATATTTTCTCCTGCCACCTCCAAAGAAAACCTGACGAAACCTCGGGAAAAAGAGAACACTGAAATGGCTAGCCTCAGGGAAAGACTAGCAGAATTAGAGTCTCAGTCACATCCTCCACGGTCCGAGCGGGATCCGAAAAGGGCAGAGCCCACCCGGCTGACTCGAAATCAACCAAGGGAGAGGAAATGTTTTACTTGCGGCCAGCCAGGACATTTTGCCAGGGAATGCCCTGCCCCTTCGGGAGAAGACGGGCATGTGCTAGTGATAGGACCCCTGGAAGACAGTACAGTTTTCTCAAAGAAAATTAAGAAAAAAAGGAGAAACTGGACTAAAAAAAGAGCTCCTCATTTACAGGCCAATCCCAAAGTAGGGCCCAGGTCTATCATCCATGTACTAATCAATGGCATCTATGCTTCAGCACTGTTAGATACTGGGTCACAGGTGACTATAGTTTACAGGTCATTCTATGAGCAGCATTTAAAGCATCTGCCCTTACTGCCCACTGAAGAGATGCAGCTATGGGGCATGGGAGATCAAGTCTGCAAGACTGATGGAAGCATCAAGGTCGCCATCACCATTCCTCAGTTGAATACCGGAACAGAACAGAGCATGGAGTTGGAGGCCATAATCTGCCCAGATGTGAAGAAAGTTTGTGCCCCCATCATACTCGGGACCAATGCCAGGGTGGTGCAGGATGTATTCAGAAACTACCTTGGGGGAACGAGGGGTGCTTCACTGGATCATCTGATGGAAGTTAGTCCGCACCTTGGAGAAGAGTGTCAGCGACTGGCATTGCAGGCTAAAGCTGGAAAATGCCATTACATCGGAATTGGAGCTGTGTTCATCAGACCAGGTGAAACACTATCCCTACGGGCCTCGGCAACTCTACATGATGGAATTTTAGATGGTGGGCGACAATACTTAATTGAATCCCTTCCGGAGGATGACGCTCAGAAAGGATGGATGGTCATACCTGAAGTTAAAGACTGGAAGAACCACCGGGGGCAAGCCTTTCCGGTGATGGTGCAAAACCTAACTCACACTGAAGTGCGTATAGACCGGGGTCAGCTGCTGGGAGTGATCCACCTGCTAGACCAAATCTCCTCGATTATGGCAGTGACAGCTGAAGAGGGGAAGATGCCCGGGACTCCTGCGGATTTCAGTCTAGAGGATTCTCCCCTATCCCAGGAATGGAAGGATAGTCTCCGAACTAAACTCCAAGCCAGAGAGAGTGTGTTCTCCAAAGAAGAGATGGATGTAGGCTGTGCAAAAAGTGCCACCCATGCCATCCGATTATCCAACTTTGCCCCCTTTCGGGAAAGATCTAGACGTATTCCACCCCGTGACATACAAGATGTCAGGGATATTCTCCATCAGATGGAAGGAGCAGGGATTATTACAGAATCTCGTAGCCCCTATGCATCCCCAATCGTAGTAGTACGCAAGAAGAATGGATCAGTCCGGCTGTGCATAGATTACAGGACACTAAATAAGCGCACCATACCAGACCAGTATACGTTGCCCCGGATAGAAGATCTGCTGAATGCTCTGTCTGGAAGTCAGTGGTTCAGTGTACTTGATCTAAGGTCTGGGTATTACCAGGTACCCATGAAGGTAGATGATCAGGAAAAAAACGCCTTTATCTGTCCTCTGGGATTTTACCAGTTTACGCGGATGCCCCAAGGTATCACTGGAGCTCCCGCCACTTTCCAACGTCTAATGGAGAAAACCGTTGGGGATATGAACCCTCGAGAGTGCTTGGTGTACTTGGATGATCTCATAGTGTTTGGGAAGACTCCAGAGGAGCATGAGCACCGACTATTGAAAGTGTTGGATAGACTTGAAGCTGAGGGATTAAAACTATCCTTAGACAAATGCAAGTTCGCTAGAAGCTCTGTCACCTACGTGGGACATATAGTTTCTGCCCAAGGGGTTGCAACTGACCCGGCCAAAATCGAAGCTGTGGTGAACTGGCCCAAGCCGGATAATGTTGGAGAACTAAGGTCCTTTCTTGGATTCTGTGGGTATTACCGTAGATTTGTGGAAGGCTACTCCAAGATAGCGCACGAATTGCATAATCTCCTAAAAGGCTCTTTAAGTGCAGATGGTTCTAAAGTGTTATATTCCAGAGATTCCTTCGGGGAAAAATGGACCTCTGAATGCGAGCAGGCTTTCCTCACCCTGAAGAAGAAGCTCACTGAAGCCCCAGTGCTGGCCTATGCAGATCCTGAAAGGCCTTATGTGCTCCATGTAGATGCTAGTCTGGAGGGCGTAGGAGGTGTACTACACCAGAGTTATGCTGAGGGACTGAGACCAGTTGCTTACATTAGTCGAAGCATAACAGGGAGTGAGAAGAACTACCCGGTCCACAAGCTGGAATTTTTGGCTCTTAAATGGGCAATAGTAGACAAACTTCATGATTATCTGTATGGGACAGAGTTTGAAGTAAGAACGGATAACAATCCCCTTACTTACATACAGACGACAGCAAAACTGGATGCCACCGGACATCGATGGTTGGCGGCGTTGTCGAATTACCGTTTCCATCTGAGATATAAACCGGGCCCCAAAAACATCAGTGCAGATGCGCTATCACGGCGACCCGGGCTTCCTCCTCATCAAGAAGAAGAGGAGTGGGAAGAAGTCCCTGGACCTGGAGTGAGGGCTCTATGTAATACGGCGGTAGTTGTAGAACACCCAGAAGATTTTACCGAACTTAGGGGAATAGACTCCATTAGCTGTTCACCTGGAGTTGTGCCCGAAGCCTTCAGTGCTCCCATTATTCTACAGCATTGGTCAGATATCACGACAGCGGACAAGCGGAGAGCTCAGGCTCAAGATTGGCATGTAGGCAATGTCATCAAGGCCGTGAAGGCGAAGAATCCTGACCTTCTGACCAGTCTTCCCTCAGGACTGAAGGAGATATTTCGGCGAGAATGGAGCAAATTGCATCTGGAGGAAGGGTTGTTGTATCGGATTATTGAGTACCATGATCACCCAGATCGCAAGCAGTTGGTGCTCCCTCACCGGTTCAGGGGGATGGTTCTGAGAGCCCTACACGATCAGCATGGACATCTTGGAATAGACAAAACATATGGTCTAGTGCAAGATAGATTTTTTTGGCCAAAGATGAGAGAGACGGTGGAGCAGTATATAAAAACCTGCAAAAGATGCATACAGAGGAAGACCCTACCCGTAAAGGCTGCACCCATGGGCCATCTTAAAAGTAATGGTCCCCTGGATCTGGTCTGCATGGATTTTCTGTGTATTGAAAATGACTCTGCTGGCATTGGAAATGTCCTGGTGGTTACAGATCATTTCACACGCTACGCTCAAGCATTTCCCACCAAAGATCAAAAGGCATTGACGGTAGCCAAGATTTTGTGGCAAAAGTACTTTGTGCATTATGGTCTGCCCAATCGGATACATTCTGATCAGGGCAGAGATTTTGAAAGTCGAATCATCAAGGAATTCCTGAGCTTGCTCAACGTTAATAAGTCAAGGACTACTCCCTATCACCCAGAAGGCGATGCACAGCCTGAGCGATTTAACAGGACCCTTTTGGATATGTTGGGTACACTGCCACACGTAGAAAAAAGAGCTTGGAGTCGGCATGTGGAAGCTATGGTGCATGCTTACAACTGTACGAGACATGAATCTACTGGATTTTCACCATATTTCTTAATGTTTGGGAGGGAAGCCCGCTTGCCCATAGATTTGAGGCTGGGAGTTTCTTCAGATGGGTCGAGTCTTGTCTCTCATTATCAATATGTCAAGTCACTGAAACAGAACCTTCAGAGAGCTTATGAATTATCTATTCAGTCTGCTGCTAAGTTGAATGAACAAAACAAGAGGCGCTATGATGCCAAAGTAAAATATAGAGAGATACAGCCCGGGGATAAAGTTCTTCTCCGGAATCTAGGGGTGCCTGGGAAACATAAGCTTGCAGATAGATGGAAAGACATTCTGTTTGAAGTGGTCGCCAAGTTGCCAGGACTTCCTGTATACAAGATCAAGGGACCAGAAGGTCGTATCAAGGCATGGCACAGGAACCATCTGCTGCCAGTGTTATACTCCCAAGAAGAGTTCCAGAAAGGAAATGAAGAGAGTGAGAATATATCCGCACCACCTGTAAGGGGCATGGAGGAGACAGTGCAAGACTGTAATGTGGAGAGAGCTAAAGAAAAGACCCTAGAATCCACTGACCACAGTGACGAGTGGTGGATGGTACAAGACACTTCTCAGCAGCCACCTCCCTCTCCTCCCATAGCCTCTTCTACATTGGATCCAAACAGCCCTAGTTTTGTGCCTGGGACCCCTGAAAGAGACTCTTGTATCATGGGAAAGCCAGGGCCTCAAGCCTCTGGTGACCTCCCCAACCCAATGGCAGGAGCCGAAGATTCCCAGGCACACTATGGACTTCCTCAGAGAGAATTGAGACAGGGCACTAGAGCGAGACAACCTCCCAGGGTTCTTACTTACGATCACGTTGGAGAACCTAGCTATGTCCCAGTGCCTCAGCTACACTGTAAAGTTGTTGATTTCCTGTATGCTTTTGCAGAAATGATGAATATGGGAACTCCTGTTTATTAGAGCAGACTTCAAGATAGTTGACAATTGTCTAGATAGGACTGTTATGCAGGACTGTCATGCAGAAAGATATATGTTGCCGTTGTTTTTTTTTTGTGTGTGTTTTTGCACCTGGCTGGTCTTGCCAGTGGAAGGCAAGGAATTTTTTTTCGAGGGGGAGAATGTAGTACTGTGTTTAATTTGGCTCTGAGGACTGCAGCTGTTATGCCTCTAGGGGGAGCCAGAGGACAATGTATGGGAAAGGAAGGACCCAAGCTAAAAGAAACAGGAAGTAAAAAGCATGCATGCAGCGTGGGCAGAACAAAGTGAGCAAAGAGAGTGAGCAGTCAGATAAGAGAGATTTTCCAGGATCTGTGCAAGCTGGAGCACAGAGAATCAGCAGCATCCAGTGCTGGAGAGTGTACCTTGGTCTGCTGTATATTGTGCTGGACTGTTCAGGAGGCAAGTGTGTTTGAAGAGGGGCCCTGTGTTAAGGAGGCCGCAGGCAGAGGGATTTGCTGGCGGCATTGACTTCAGGCAGAGGAGATTCTGCATTCTGCGTGGGGAAGAATTGATCCAGAGGCTGCAGATTGTTACAACGTTCAAGAAGCCTTCTTGGGACTGTGAGCAACTGAAGTTGTGCGGTAACGAGCATCTTTTCTCTCTGTCTCGCTGACAGCATTCTATCCATCTTTACACTGCTAAGAATCACACAGCTGCTGAGCGGATTTTACCCACAGCCTTTCCTGTACTGGCAGCTACGTTATGCTAAAAGGGCCCCATCTCTTATGTGCACCAACTGGTACCCATCATCGCTGTCATTAGGACGAAGATCAGGGTGGTTCCAGGTTGTTTGGGAGGGTCCTGGGCTGGGAGGTTAGAGAGCAGTTGGTGTGTCTAGTTAGCTACTGTATTACCTGAAATCCTTTTATGCTGCCACTTGCATTTCAATACAAGTTTATATTGTTTATTGTACCACTGTGTAGTTGTTATTATTAGGTTCCTGCCTGGGCAAACAGTCCATGCCATGGATGCCCAGACAGGTGGAGGCACTGCCAACACTATGTATCCTTATTCCCAAAATGCGGAAACTCAGGACCACCAGGTAAAGCAAGAAGGTGTAACCCAGCTGGAGGGTGCCAGCGGGGGCGGCCCCCAGCGGCAAAAGAGCGTTACAGTAGTATATACCAGTGCTGGCGGCCTCCTGAGGCTCTGACTCCTCCTCCGACTCCGACTCCTCCTCCACCACCACCGTCAGCATCTCTTCCGGTGCTATATCTAAGAAATTAAAGAAATAAAAAATACAGTAAACAACAAAACTGATTTATTTTTGAACAAAAGTCGATGCAAAATACAACAGTAAAAAAAAACCTGGACTCGCGGCCTCCTGCTGCGGCTCCGGCTCCCTCTCTCCATCGCCCTGCTCCTCCTCTACCTCCTCCTGCTCCTCTTGTGCTATATATAAAAAAATTAAATGAAAATACAGTAAACATATTTTTTTTCTGTTTTTGACCAAAAGTCGTTGCAAAATAAAACAGTATATACCAGCGCTGGTGGTCGCTCGTGGCTCCCCCTCCTCCTCCACTGGGGCACTGGTGCCCGCCGGGGCAGATGCTGCCTTCTTCCTGTCTTCTGCCAAATCCAAAAAATAACACGTAAATAATGCAGACTGGAAAAAATGGTATATCTATACAATATATTGCCGAAAGTATTGCGACACCCCTCCACTACCCACTAGCACTACCAGCTTGAACCACCACTACTCCCATCTCATAGTTCTAAAGTCACAAAATATTTATTTATTTCCCCTGCACATAGACATATATTACCGTTCAATTATATATTTTTTTCAGAAGTAAACATTACGTTTATTCAATAAAAACTATTATTTGTGTTGTGTGCATACAAAACGCATTGTGTGACTGCTTTTATTTATTTTATAGATGCCTCAGCCTCAGTTTCACTTTCAGTTTCTGCGAATAAAACTGTGGATATAGCAGAAACAACAGAAATCCGCCATTTTGTTTTGAAATTTGTATCTAAAGCGTTCAATGACACTGCTGCAGCAAACTGAATTTCTGCGCTGCATCAATTCAGCAGCTGCTGAGGACGTATTGAACGCGGCTCTGTTTGGATGCACTTTCAGAAGAACTACATGTCCCATCCTACCACTTAGCAGAGACGCAGAGATTTTTGTTGATGCGCAGATGGGAGCCAATATTGGGCAAGCTGCGGGTCTTCTCGTATGCATCACTCAATCACAACAACCTCTCCCCCCAGCACACTACAGTACACACAGTGCCAAAAGAAATCCAGCATTGTAACTTCATCTACATACATCAAATGTCACAATTTTCACGAATACGTAAAATCACAAAAAAGAAGAGCTATGGCAAAAATGCATGTATGACGAGTCGTGAAAACGCAAAGCTATACACAATCACATTGCATGAAAAAAGGACTAGATAAATCAACGTATTTTTGTGCACATTAGCCCATGCAAGCACATTATTATTATTAGACAGGATTTATATAGCGCCAACAGTCTGCGCAGCGCTTTACAATATAACATGACACTTACGTTTGGCTATGACGCGACGGATGTGCCTCAGCTGCTCCTGCTCGCGTGCCTTCAGATCGGACCAGCATTTTCGGAGCTGGTCCTTCGTCCGGTCTTTCCCAAACAACTCCAGGATGGTGGTTCGGAGCTTGTCAAGGATACGGTCCTTGCGCGCGTTATTCTTTCTGCTGTAAGGACCCTTACGGCAGTCATAATCTTTTTTGTCAAAGATGCGGACCAGCTCCAACATCTCCTCAAATGCCATGTTGCTGGCCCGCTTCTTCCTGGGTGGTGTCTCATGGGTGGAAGAAGATGAGGAGGTGTCCGAATGGGACTCGTCTCTTTCAGCCATGATAAATAATAAAATCAATATTTTTTGGCCTGTCAAAAAACTGGCTCAATAAAGTTACGACATCCGCGCGCGCGCATTCGCGACCCGGGGACGAATCGGATCCGACCCGATTACGAAGGAATTATCGTATCGACAGAATTATCGGATCATTGGAAACAAAAACAAGTGATACGCATTTACAAATACAAAATTTACAGAATCAGCGATATAACCGATAATAGTTAAATATACGATGTCCAGAATTACCGAAATGGAACCGAAATCACGAATAGAGTGAAAATAAATTTTCGATTTGACACATTTCAAGTCCATTCGAAAACTCCGAAATTTTTTCGTTTCGGCTCGGAAAACTATTCGGATCTGTCCGTTTTCGGGTCCGATCCGATTCGGAAAATCGTCCGAATTTGAAGACACGAATCGGGAAATTTCGTGAGAATTCCGAAATTCCGAAACCCGAAACGCACATCCCTAAAAATTTCTTAGATTAATGGACAATCTTTCAATCGGAAAGCAATTTTAAATGTAGCACTGCAATGACTGAAAACTTTCATCTGAGTGAAGGGTATAAATCATGCTTTGTCTTCGCTAGCATTTTTATTCCTTAATCTGCAAATGATGGCATGCATAAATCTGAAAATAATTCAAATCCATTAATATCCTGTAAGTAAAAAAATTTATTTTATCTATATTATAATAGAGTAAGGCTTTGGCTGTCCGTCGCCAAAGCCCTACTGCGCATGCGCGCGCAACCAGCGGCGGTTGGTTGCGCGCGCATGCAACCGCCGCGGCACGAGCCGGCTGCCGGCTCGCCGCGGCGGTTACACATGCACACAGCAGCCGGGTAGAGGCTGCGCTCGCAGCCTCTACCCGGCTGCCGCGCGCATCCAACCCCCCGAGCGGCGAAGGGAAAGTTTCCCCCGCCGCTCGGGGGTTGGATGCGCGCGGCAGCCGGGTAGAGGCTGCGAGCGCAGCCTCTACCCGGCTGCTGTGCGCATCTAACGGGTCCCCCGAGCGGCGAAGGGAAAGTTCCCTCCGCCGCTCAGGGGTAGGATGCGCGCGGCAGCCGGGTAGAGGCGCAGCCTCTACCCGGCTGCCGCGCGCATCCTACCCCCGAGCGGCGGAGGGAAAGTTCCCTCGCTTCCGCTTTGAAGGACCCAAGCCCCGGTCACATGACCGGGGCATGGGTCCTTCAAAAACAGGAAGCGGGGAAATCTTCACTTCCCTGGCGCCGCTCGACAGGTAAGTATGAGCGCTGGGGGGGCCATATCCATGACCTGGGGGCAAATCCATGAGCTGGGCAAATCCATGACCTGGGGCAAATCCATGAGCTGGGGGCAAATCCATGAGCTGGGGGCAAATCCATGAGCTGGGGCAAATCCATGAGCTGGGGGCAAATCCATGACCTGGGGCAAATCCATGAGCTGGGGGCAAATCCGTGAGCTGGGGGCAAATCCATGAGCTGTGGGCAAATCCATGAGCTGGGGGCAAATTCATGAGCTGGGGCAAATCCATGAGCTGGAGCAAATCCATGAGCTGGGGCAAATCCATGAGCTGGGGGCAAATATCCATGTGCGGGGGCAGTATCCACGTGTGGGGGCAGTATCCACGTGCTGGGGCAAATATCCACGTGCTGGGGCAGTATCCACGTGCTGGGGCAGTATCCACAAGCGGGGGCAGTATCCACGAGCGGGGGCAGTATCCACGTGCTGGGGCAGTATCCACGTGCTGGGGCAAATCCATGAGCTGGGGCAAATCCATGAGCTGGGGCAAATATCCATGTGCGGGGGCAGTATCCACGTGCGGGGGCAGTATCCACGTGCGGGGGCAGTATCCACGTGCGGGGGCAGTATCCACGAGCTGGGGGGCAGTATCCACGAGCTGGGGGGCAGTATCCACGAGCTGGGGGGCATATCCACGAGCTGGGGGGCATATCCACGAGCTGGGGGGCATATCCACGAGCTGGGGCAGTATCCACGTGCGGGGGCAGTATCCACGAGCTGGGGCAGTATCCACGTGCTGGGGCAATATCCACGAGCTGGGGCAGTATCCACGAGCTGGGGCAGTATATCCATGAGCTGGGGCAGTATATCCACAATAGACTGCCCTCTGGGCAGGCTTTACAACTAGTTAATTATAACATAATAAATACTTTAAAATAAAAAAATATGAAGACACATTGAGCCATGCTCAAACTTAGACATATCCGTGTCTTTCTGTGTTCTCTGCCCCTGTTTTTTTTAGAACAAAGAGAAAGGGAGCGGGAGGGAAAATCTGCAGAACAGTAATCATACAAAACATATGTCCATTCTCAGACCAATCACTTGTGTTGCGCTTACAATTATCTATATATTTAAACCTCATCACGCAGCACAAAAAGCAATCCTCACCACACATTCAATAAGCACACATATTATGATGAACAATCTGTAATTTTGCTTGTAATCCATATCTCTCTGAAATCATTGTGTATATGCAATCTATATATCAGAATCATTAATAGGATTAAAAAAATCATATTTAAACTTTAGCTTTCCCTTCAGGTTTCATGTCATCTGGGGTTTTTATTTTTATTTATTATTCCACTCATATCATACACACTCAAACACACAATTGTAACATGGTTAATGTCTTATCCTTTGTACAGCTCTACAGAACTTATAGGCGCTTCCCACACAAAGTCCACATAAACTCTACTTCATATTCTCTATTAACTCTAATCTTTCAATATCACTGTATCCTTTTAGATTTCAATCTCTTAAACAGGTCCTCTCATTTTACAGTGCTACAGAACCTGTGGATGATGCATAAATATCTATAACACTTAGAATTTCATTCAAATACTAACAAAGAAATGACACACCACGCCTCTTTTGGGAAAACTTATAGCTTTCGACACAGTTCCACACAAAAGGTTAGTATTTAAATTAAGAAAAATTGGTCTAGATGAAAATACTTGTTCTTGGATAGAAAACTGGCTAAAAGATAGGGTACAGAGAGTGGTCATAAATGGTACATTTTCAAGATGGACACCAGTGGTAAGCGGTGTCCCTCAGGGGTCTGTTATAGGACCAATACTATTCAATTTATTTATAAATGACCTTGAGATAGGCATTGAAAGTCATGTATCAGTGTTTGCAGATGACACAAAACTAGGAAAAGTAATACAATGTGAGCAGGATGTTACAGTATGTGCAGGTGATACAATGTGAGCAGGATGTTACTTCACTGCAGAGGGATTTAGATAGATTGGGGGACTGGGCACTTAAATGGCAGATGAAATTTTATCTAGATAAATGCAAAGTTATGCACTTTGGAGTGAAGAACACACAAGCAATTTATACCCTAAATGGTACGGAGTTAGGGAAATCCAAGCAGGAGAAAGATTTGGGAATAATCATAGACTTCAAACACACAGGGTTATCCAAAGAGATTCGAAAAGTCACCGCACGTTCGGTGACTTTTTGTTCTCTTCAATTCGGCTCCTTTTGCCGATCCCATTTCGGTGACCCTGCGGTGTATTCAGCAAACACCACAGGGTCCCCGAATTGCAGGGAAAGGCTGCCGTAAACCCACCGAAAACTAACCGCAAAACCCACCGAATGCACGCTGAAAAGCCACAAAAACATCTGGATAAACCATCGAAAAGCCCGAGCAGGAGCCGAACACACCCAGCCGAAGCAGCCGACACAGCAGACGAGGGAGGTGAATAAATTAGCAAAACCGTTTGTATGAATGTGAAATTGAAACGCTGTTTGCAAAGAAACTACTGAGCGAAAATGTCTGAAATTTACATATAAAATCCAATGAATGATAATAAAAAGGGCTGTTACAAAAAAATAAGTAAACTGAAAAAAATAAATAAAAAAATATCGGACTTTTACAAAAAAAATTCAGAAAAATGCTTAAAGAATCCTAAAAAATCTATAAATAAAGAGACTTTTTGCTGCAGAATTTTATAATGAACGGTTTATTAGATATTGAATTAAAACGGGAATATTTTTAACATTGAAGTCTATGGGATTCTCCTGAATAAATTTGCCGAATTAAACCACCGAATGGCAGGGCATTAGGGGAACCTTTCACTGCTGGTTTGTGTTCTCTTAACCCTTTCGCTGCTGAGGCTTTTCCCGCCCCTGTGCAGAGGTCATTTTTACCGGTTTTGCTCATCATGTTTAAACGTGTTTTTAAGGCTTATTTTAGTATATGACCCAGACATATTATATATCGTTCTTTCCGTCAGACTCGGTAGATTCATAATATGTCATTATTATATGTATACGTTATGTCATGTCTGTATATTATAACAAAAAATGCAATAAAATATGTATTTTCAATAATTTACAATGTGTAAAGTGTTTTTTTTCACATTTTAACATGCGAGCAATTGCGGTTATATTTTGTATGGGGTGCGCTAGTTAAAAAAATTAGAGATGGGGTCTCGTTACATTTTTTTTGGGGGAAAATTACGCGATTTTTAACAAACGCACCGCATACAAAAATCGTTAGTGCAGCATCATTGTTCACATTATAATTGAAATGGGAACAATATTGCTGCATTAACAAACCAAAAAAAATAAAAAAAAAGTGTTTATTTTTTTTTTTATAATTTTTTATTTTTTTATTTTTATTTTTCATTTTTTTTTATTTTTTACAACATTTTTCACTTTCATGTTTGGTATCGTTGGAACGGCCATGCTCTGGCCGATCCAACCATACCAAAATTTAACCCCTAACTGCCACGGATCGGGAGATAGGGAGTTCATTGGAACTCCCTATCTCCACCGTTGGTGGCAGTTAAGGGTTAAGTCCAGGACTGGCGTCATCGTGCTACGCACGATGACGCCAGTCCTCAGGGGGAGTTCCCGGAGGCTTGGCCGACATCCAAGATGTCGGCCAGCTCCGGGAAAGGATCGCGAATCAGCGCTTTTCAGCGCCGATTCGCTATCCAGCTCCCCAGGGGTTAATGCCAGACATCATTTGGAAGGGCAGGCTGTGCCCTTCCAAATGATGCCTGGGTTAACCCCCTGTGCGCCGCCGATCGGGAGGGAGAGAGGTCTGAAGGACCTCCCCCCTTCCCTTTCAGGCGCCTCCTCCGCACATGCGGGGGGGCGCCTGAATTAGGTGTCATCGCGCTGCCGCGATGACACCTAATTCCGGCGGCTGTGGTCCCGGATGCTCGGCTGACATCCAGGATGTCAGCCCGCACCGGGGGGGCCAGCGATCGGCCGGAACCCGGCCGAACGCTGACCCCAATGGGAGGACGCGCTCAGCGCATCCTCCGCATACCAGCGGGAATGCTGAGGACGTGCTGAGCGCGTCCTCAGCATCCAAGTGGTTAATAGCCGAAGCAGTGCATTTTCATGGGGATTTCACTGCCCTCGAACAGGCACCGTATGTTCAGGCAATTCGCCAGGATTTGGCAAATTGCCTGCTCTCTGGATAGCCGAATGGCCAAGAAAGGTAACCGAACGCTGATTTTCAGCGTTCGGTTACCTTTCTCAAGCAATTTGGATCTCTTTGGATAACCCTGTAAGTAACAATGTGTAATGTCAAACAGCAGCCGCCAAGGCCAGCAAAGTATTGGCATGCATTAAAAGGGGAGTTCACTCTCGGGATGAAAACATAATTTTGCCTCTGTATAAATCAATGGTCAGACCGCACCTTGAATATGCCGTGCAATTTTGGACACCTGTCTTAAAAAAAGATATTATAGCGCTAGAAAAAGTGCAGAGACGGGCAACTAAATTAATAAGGGGAATGGAAGGGTTAAGTTATGAGGAAAGACTAACAAGCTTAAACCTGTTTAGTTTAGAGAAACGGCACCTTAGAGGGGATCTGAGTACCTTATATAAATATATACGGGGCCATTATCAACCATTGTCTGATAACCTATTCATTAACAGGTCTATACACAGGACAAGGGGTCATCCATTTAGACTGGAAGAAAGAAAATTCAGCTTAAAGCATAGGAAGGGTTATTTTACGGTGAGAACAATAAAGCTGTGGAATTCTCTGCCTGTTGAGGTGGTTGGGTCAGAGACCATACAGACTTTTAAAAAGTGACTGGATGACTTCCTGCAGACACAGAATATTAAGGGTTATAATATTTAATATGTGGGTAAAACCTTCTTGATCCAAGGAGAAATCTGACTGCCATTCTGGGGTCAAGAAGGAATTTTTTCCCCAGTATGTTGCATATTGGCAAGCATTCAGACTGGGTTTTTTGCCTTATTTTGGATCAACAGCAGTAGGTGATGTGGGAGAGGCTGAACCCGATGGACGCATGTCTTTTCTCAGCCTATGTAACTATGTAACTTCCCTTGGACAATGTAGCTTATATTAAAGCACGTGGCAGATGAACCGCATCTGCGACACCCAGCACCTTGACACACAAAATAGCTTTTTATATCATGTATCAATTTGTATAATTTTTTATATTAAGTTTAGTTCCCATAATTCCATTTGTTCTTCATCCGTTTTGCACGCACCCAGAGTGTGCTCAGATTGCGTTTGTCTAAATTCATTGCTTTGTTCTTAATTACAATTGCTTTTAATAAAATCTGGGAATTATTTCAGTTATTTAATATGCATTACAATAATTAAAATATACTTTTAGAACCACAGGAAAATGCCCAACTCTACAACAGTTACAGTTTTTATAAAGCACTAACAGAGTTCCAGAATTTAATTATTATTTATTATTATTATTATTTATTTAAGGCATTAGATATGTGTTAATATCAATATCATTACTATTTGTTATATACTGTCTAATTATCCCTAATAGATACTCACAGCATATAAACAAATCCCATTATAGCATTCTAACAGAACAACCAACTTGCATTCAAAACAAAACTCACATATGGTTTAGATCAGACGCTCATAAAAAAGAAATCAGGAGGATAATTGAACAGAGAAAAAACAATCCTTATATATAAACTCCTAATAACATTATATATTACAGATAAAAAGAGATAAATAAAAAAAATAAGAAAAAAAAATATTTGTCTTGCAGGAATAATGAAAAAAAGAATTATATAAAAAAACAGCAGTTAGTTAAATAAACAGAAAGGTAATGTGAAACCAAACATTTCTATTCTCCCTGTTTTTTTTCCTTTTTTTCAAAGAAAGCTTAGAGGAGAAGGGGGGAGAGTAAGAAGCAGACACATAACATTCAACTTCTTACATACTGGCAAAGCGACATATTCCAAAGGCAGTCCCTGTACACACAGAAACACAGGCAGCTATACAGTGTAATAAAATATAAAAACATGAAAAACATCAAATATGAGTTAGAAACAGTGACCAGTAATAAAATACAAAAACAATATCTGGAAAAAGACAAACATTACATTAAATTGTGTAGAAAATATTAGCAATAAAAAATTAGTTAGCCAAAATAATACAGAAACCAGACAGCGGCGCAAACAAACAACAACGCAAAGGGAGTGGCTCTCAATGGGAGACAAAGCCATTTTGTTATATGAGAAGAAACTGGACAGATCTAATACTTGCAGATCTAATCAATTTAAAAAAAAAGTAATGCTCAAAATTACAAGCAGGCATGGAATTAGTTAAACCTCCAACACAACAGAGCTACAATACAGACACAGACCGATATACACATACTCAATGCTAGAAATGTCTCTTTTTTATGACTTCAATTTCCCGAAGAGATAAACATTAAACACATACTCAAGCATAATGAGCAAGTGAGACAACACAACACACCTGAGGTACCTCAAAGGATTTCTTTGCACAAGACAAACAAATAGAACATCCATAAAACTCCCTGCAATAAAAACACACAGCGACTCTCACAGCCAGAGTCTTAAAACTTCAGGGAAAATAAACAAAAGCCAAGCCAGGAGGCAAATTAGCAAAATCTGAACAAAAAAATGTACAGCGTGATAAACTATCACTCCGGACAAATTGACATTGGCAGATCCCACTTCTAACACCAATTGTTAAATAATAACTTTAAACAAACAAAATCAATTTACCTATTTATAATTACCACAGCTGAAATCTCAATAAAACCTTTTCCTTTTCTTCCCATATGCCATTGAAGGCAGCAGCTGCGCGTGACTCTGGCCAGCGGAGACAATAAATCAACTACACACAATGTATAGCTTCATCATGTCTGACTTTTTCTTTGTTCAGACTTCTATTTATTAGAATTCAAACACTCAATGCGATTTGTTCGTCTTAGAGTTTCGTTTCTGCCCCAAACAGGAATGTGATATAACAGCCAATCAGTATACAGATATATTTCCACGTCAAAATTTGGCCAACACAGTTTAATAAAGAAACACTTATTACCAAATATGGTTCAAAGAAACCTTTTTTCACTTTCCCAACATTCCTAACAGAATCACGTGCTATGAAAGGGAAGCGGGAAACAACAGCCCAATATATTTACTACAGTACATATTTGAATCACAATACATATATATTCATACAGGAAATTAAAAATATCAATTCTTTCAACACTTGTGTCGTGTATCACTTTGGACCTGGGTTACATGGGCCTGGAAATGCATTTGGGAGGTGCAGGCCTCATGTTCTATATTATTTATCTGCCCTCTCTTAAGTCACCCTGTGCCTGTAGGGTGTTTGTGGAATCTTTGTTATGTATGAATAATGCTATTGTCTGTCTATAGCTATGGTCCATGTATATCTGTTCGTATCTGTGTATATTTGAGTGGTCTTTTGTTAATCTGCTTTGTCAGGCAAACACTACCCCATTATCTGATGTTTTAGACTAATCTTCTTTACCATCTACAGTTGTCATTGTCCTGTCTTGTCTAGCAATGTTGAGCAAATGTTTATCTGTCCTACTGTAATTATGTCCCAAATGCCGTGAAGCAGAAGGACCAGTAACATGAGAAACCCTCACAACTGTTTCTAGGGGAAGGTTTTGACCCATGATTGACAGCATACATATCTGTGCCTGTCCCCAATAAAACCAGTACCATTTTGACCCTGAAAACCTCCAGATCTACAGCCTCATCTTATATCTGAGGGATGCTAGCAAGACTCTTTACGTGTCCCGGTCCTTAAGCTTCATCTGAGTACTGGAGAAAGGCAAGAGAGTCTGCTGAGAACTCGGGAGAACATGGGGGTTTGTCAAGGAAGCGATATTGACAAAAGTGACTTGGTCAGGGTACTGAGATCTGTTACAACACTGTTATGATATGTAAGGGATTGACATGGTGGCTGGTTCCACCCTCTATGCCAGCAGTCAGAATGATAAAAGGCCCCTCCCTGTGTAAGTTTGTTTCTGTGCCTGTGGTGCTATCATTGCAAGATCATCATAACTGAATTGGCGGGTTAGAATGAAATCCCAAGCAAGGTTAAAAATGGGTAAAGGTAGCTTTGGACAGGGGGTTTCTGCACAGAAAAACTTTCAGCAGGACCAAACTGGGCAGAATCACACCTGCCTGTTGGGATCTATTAACTTTAATAGAAAGATGGCAGACATTGACAGTGCTGCTCAGGTGGATCAAGGTTACTTTAACGAAAAAGTTTCATTATTAAATTGTCAGGGAACGTGCACAGGGTTAACGGGTACAAGTCCATGATGCAGCAAATACAGGGAGTCCGGACCAGACAGGTTTCAGGGCAAAGCAATGAGTTTTATTTAATAGAGACCAAAGGGAGGATAAGAGGCAAGACAGAAGACAGGGCTAACTACTAGAGGTAGCTGGGCGGGACAGGAAAAGGGTTGACTAGGAGAGTAAGTAAGGCTAGTGGGCAAGGTAGAGTTAGGGAAACATAACAGGACACAAGGATACACTGAACAATGGATAGAGACAAAGGAGCAAGGCAGGCATAGCAGAGAGGCTGAGAGAAGAGGTTTGTGGCTGGGAGCAGCATACAGTAATCAGAGTTCATGGCAAAGGGGTCTTGGCAGGCAGCTGGCAAACAGAGTAATCAAGTCCATAGCAAGGGGGTCTTTGACACAGGTAATCCAGCAGTAAGGTACGGCACATGAAATAGTTGAAGGTTCTAGTGGTTCAGGTAGGGATTCTCGGTGGGTTGCAAGGCAATGTTTACTTTGGGTTCTTCTCGGTGGGTTGCAGGGTACACAGTGGGTTTCCAGATAGTGTACAAGGCAGGGTACTTTATTGGAAGAAAGGCAGGATCTTGGAGGGCGTTGAAACAGGAACAAGGGTCTCAGCAGACATTTCTGACACACTCTGTAACTTCAATAATGAAGTGTGGAAGGCATAACTCCCTTTTTAGGAGGCCTCATCAGGTGGAATGGTGCACCGGAGGCTCCTTGGAGTAGCCGTAAAACCCAGGTAGGACTTTCAGGAGCATGGAGTTAACATAAGACTTGGGGCAAAACCTGGCCTGGAGTCATGCATGAGCATGGCAGGAAGGGGGCTGCCGGAGCTGTCAGCAAGGAGGATCACTGGATTTGGGCTTCCTGTGGTGCGGGCCATGACATAAATATAGTAATTAATAACAATGTGACCAAACCTCTTCCACCAATATATGGTGTCATGTAAGTTAGGTGGATGTTTAGATGGGTGGTAGTTTGGTGGATCCAAGATTACAGTCATGGCTCAGGTCAATGAAAGCATTGGATTTTCCCCATTCATACACTTGAGGAATTTTCATACTTGGCTTGATCTGGTTGTGTCTCTTGAGTGTTTAACGTTCTTGTGTAACATTCAGGAAGAATCTATCGTGCTCTCCTGCCCTCGAGCTGGCACAGACTGAAATGCTGCTGCTTGCTGGAATTTAACATGGAGGGCGCGAGAAGGTCCACACTACAGTGATGGTTTGTCTTCAGCAAGAAATACTACACCATGGCCTGGGCGAATAGTAACCTATATAGGTGTCATGCCCAGGTACCAGGGCGGTACCGGGATATGGGGGATATGAGCCCAGTATGCAGGTTTGCACAAATAAAAGGTTGGTAGGGGTGGAGGAGGATGAAATTATAAAGGAACTGACCAGGTTTTATTCTGTATGATGATGGGAAGCTTGGAATAATGCAGGATCCAGAAAACTAAATAAACAGGATCAAAAATAGGCTTTAGCAGAGCAACAAATACACAGTACTTCGCTTGAAGCACACAGGAGCTGAAATGAACCGGCAATGTTGTGGCTGGGCCGTGTGTTTTTGTGATTAACTGTTTACATGCCAGAACCAGTGCTGGTTACTGAGAGCAGTACATAAGTACACCACCAGGGGGTTCCAGGATGGCTGTTGCAATGGAACATGACAGCTGGATGCAGGTTACAGGGCAGGAAATGTATCACCAGGGGGGTGTCAGGATGGTTGCTGCCATGGGGCATGACAATAGGGACGCCTGGAACTGCGTGTCAGCCTTGACACAGCCGAACCTTGCATGACGTGAAACCAGGTCAGTACTTGATGATCAATCCATCACCTCAGACGGTGGAGGCAGATGGAGCTGCCTTTGGTTATGTCTGTCACACAATTTCTTGGAGTGGGAGGACATACAGTAGATCCAAATCATGACATGACGCAAGCAATATGGAATAATAGACAAACATTTTGGTGGGAAGTTCTAATCAGTAAATTGGTTGATTAAAATAAACACAGCGCTGTGCTGTTTGCGAAATGCGTCCATAATAATAACTAAATACACAGCTCGAGTTCCCCAACTGAGAGCGCCGCTGTAATAATGTTTATGCACCACTTAGAGCGACGCCGCTGCAGCGTTATCTCTCCCCAGCCATGGCTGCTTCACCGAGTGAAGCCCTGCGTGGCACAAACTCTGTCTATAGAACCAGAGGCTCTTATCCCAATTTTCTGTTTGCACATCATCTCCAGTCAGAGGGGAGCGGCTCGGCTCCATTTTACTTTTTAATAACATTTTAGAAATCGCTCTGCTTCGGGTAAACACAAGTGTGATTGCGGCGAGGATGGAAGTGGCTCCTCATCCGTGGAATATTTGATCTGTTTCTGGAGGGATTAGGATGACTGAGGGGAGCGAGGCTTTGCCAGCTGAATAACAATGGAGAAACGGGCAACCCACATCACCAACCCTCGTCAGAAATATGGTCTGAGGTATAATAACCTTTTCTCTGCTGGGAGTTCCCATCGCCACCTTCTCTAAAATCTCCCCAGTCACATCCGCTTCCACGCTGCCCGACAAGGTCACATATCTCCATTATATGCAGGGTTATTCAGAGAGAGCCCATCTGCCACCAAAATGGCCCTGAACAGTGGAGTTTCCCCGTACAGTGACATTTCAGGGCCGTTTGGCTATTCAGAAAGCAGGCAGTTCGGCAAAAATTGTTGAATTGCCAGTGAAATGCAGTGCCTGTTCGGCGGCAGTAAAATACGGTGCCTGGTCGGCGGCAGTAAAATACGGTGCCTGGTCGGCGGCAGTAAAATACGGTGCCTGGTCGGCGGCAGTAAAATACGGTGCCTGGTCGGCGGCAGTAAAATACGGTGCCTGGTCGGCGGCAGTAAAATACGGTGCCTGGTCGGCGGAAGTGAAATACGGCGCCTGTTCGGCGGCAGTGAAATACGGTGCCTGTTCGCGGCGGTGAAATCCCCCATAAAGAAGCAATGGTTAATCTATTCACATTGAAGAGCAGAGAAATGACAGTGAAATGCCCTGATGTTCAGTGGTTTCCTTCGACAGGTTTATTCAGGAGAATCAAATAGGTTTCAATGGTACAAAATTTTCCCGTTTTAATTCAATAAACCGTTTATTATTTGAATCTGCAGCAAAAAGTATAGATTTATTTTAAGATTTAGGCATTTTTCGGGATTTTCTCAAATATATATATTTTTTTAAATAGTGTTTTTTTTTTGTAACAGACCTTTTTATTATTATTCATAGTATCTTATATATTATTTTCAGACATTTTTGTCCAGTAGTTTTTTTGTAAATAGCCTTTCAAATTTGGTACCTTCAATCTTTTTTTTTTTTTACCCGCGAGGCTGGCCGGTGGGTTTGTGGCGGCTGTCCAGTGGCAGATTGTCAGGTGCATTCTGGATTTAATCAGATCGATAAAAATTTTGGAATCGTATCAGCGTCAGCGGTTTCCAGGTCCATTCGCTGTACTCCAGGGACCCTGCGGGAATGCTGAATCCTCACACATGCCTTGTCGGTCACATCTCCTCACAAACCGCCTGGCCCGCTCACTTTACCTAACACACTACCCAGCACGGTCACTCACCTCCTTTATATTGACTCCCTGGTCACATCTCCTCACACACCGCCTGGCGCGGTCACATCTCCTCACACACCACCCAGCTCTGTCACATCTCCTCACACACCGCCCGGCATGGTCACATCTTCTCACAAACCCCCTAGCCCGGTAAACATGACCTCTCACACCTCCCGGCACAGTCGCATCTCCTCACACACCGCCCGGCACGGTCACATCTCCTCACACAACGCCCGGCACGGTCACATCTCCTCACACTCCGCCTGGCGCAGTCACATCTCCTCACACACCGCCCGGCACGGTCACATCTCCTCACACACCGCCCGGCATGGTCACATCTTCTCACAAACCCCCTAGCCCGGTAAACATCACCTCTCACACCTCCCGGCACGGTCGCATCTCCTCACACACCGCCCGGCACGGTTGCATCTCCTCACACACCACCCAGCTCTGTCACATCTCCTCACACACCTCCCGGCACGGTCACATCTCCTCACACACCGCCCGGCATGGTCACATCTCCTCACACACCGCCCGGCACGGTCACATCTCCTCACACACCACCCAGCTCTGTCACATCTCCTCACACACCTCCCGGCACGGTCACATCTCCTCACACACCGCCCGGCATGGTCACATCTCCTCACACACCGCCCGGCACGGTCACATCTCCTCACACACCGCCCGGCAAGGTCACATCTCCTCACACACTGCCCGGCATGGTCACATCTCCTCACACACCGCCCGGCACGGTCACATCTCCTCACACACCACCCAGCTCTGTCACATCTCCTCACACACCGCCCGGCAAGGTCACATCTCCTCACACACTGCCCGGCATGGTCACATCTCCTCACACACCGCCCGCACGGTCACATCTCCTCACACACCACCCAGCTCTGTCACATCTCCTCACACACCGCCCGGCAAGGTCACATCTCCTCACACACTGCCCGGCATGGTCACATCTCCTCACACACCACCCGGCACGGTCACATCTCCTCACACACCACCCAGCTCTGTCACATCTCCTCACACACCTCCCGGCACGGTCACATCTCCTCACACACCGCCCGGCACGGTCACATCTCCTCACACACCACCCAGCTCTGTCACATCTCCTCACACACCGCCCGGCAAGGTCACATCTCCTCACACACTGCCCGGCATGGTCACATCTCCTCACACACCGCCCGGCACGGTCGTATCTCCTCACACACCACCCAGCTCTGTCACATCTCCTCACACACTAGGACAGCCGCCCGGCAGGTCACATCTCCTCACACACTGCCCGGCCACGGTCACATCTCCTCAACACACATCTGGCCACACCGCCCGGCACGGTCACATCTCCTTACACACCGCCCGGCACGGTCACATCTCCTCACACACCGCCCGGCACGGTCACATCTCCTCACACACCGCCCGGCACGGTCACATCTCCTCACACACCACCCAGCTCTGTCAAATCTCCTCACACACCGCCCGGCATGGTCACATCTTCTCACAAACCCCCTAGCCCGGTAAACATGACCTCTCACACCTCCCGGCACGGTCGCATCTCCTCACACACCGCCCGGCACGGTCACATCTCCTCACACACCGCCCGGCACGGTCACATCTCCTCACACTCCGCCTGGCGCAGTCACATCTCCTCACACACCGCCCGGCACGGTCACATCTCCTCACACACCGCCCGGCATGGTCACATCTTCTCACAAACCCCCTAGCCCGGTAAACATCACCTCTCACACCTCCCGGCACGGTCGCATCTCCTCACACACCGCCCGGCACGGTCGCATCTCCTCACACACCACCCAGCTCTGTCACATCTCCTCACACACCTCCCGGCACGGTCACATCTCCTCACACACCGCCCGGCATGGTCACATCTCCTCACACACCGCCCGGCACGGTCACATCTCCTCACACACCGCCCGGCAAGGTCACATCTCCTCACACACTGCCCGGCACGGTCACATCTCCTCACACACCGCCCGGCACGGTCACATCTCCTCACACACCACCCAGCTCTGTCACATCTCCTCACACACCGCCCGGCAAGGTCACATCTCCTCACACACTGCCCGGCATGGTCACATCTCCTCACACACCGCCCGGCACGGTCACATCTCCTCACACACCACCCAGCTCTGTCACATCTCCTCACACACCACCCGGCAAGGTCACATCTCCTCACACACTGCCCGGCATGGTCACATCTCCTCACACACCACCCGGCACGGTCACATCTCCTCACACACCACCCAGCTCTGTCACATCTCCTCACACACCGCCCGGCAAGGTCACATCTCCTCACACACTGCCCGGCATGGTCACATCTCCTCACACACCGCCCGGCACGGTCACATCTCCTCACACACCACCCAGCTCTGTCACATCTCCTCACACACCGCCCGGCAAGGTCACATCTCCTCACACACTGCCCGGCATGGTCACATCTCCTCACACACCACCCGGCACGGTCACATCTCCTCACACACCACCCAGCTATGTCACATCTCCTCACACACCGCCCGGCAAGGTCACATCTCCTCACACACTGCCCGGCATGGTCACATCTCCTCACACACCGCCCGGCACGGTCACATCTCGTCACACACCTCCCGGCACGGTCGCATCTCCTCACACACCGCCCAGCACGGTCACATCTCCTCACACACCACCCGGCACGGTCACATCTCCTCACACACCACCCAGCTCTGTCACATCTCCTCACACACCTCCCAGCACGGTCACATCTCCTCACACACCGCCCGGCACGGTCACATCTCCTCACACACCGCCTGGCAAGGTCACATCTCCTCACACACTGCCCGGCACGGTCACATCTACTCACACACCGCCCGGCACGGTCACATCTCCTCACACACCACCCAGCTCTGTCACAACTCCTCACACACCTCCCGGCATGGTCACATCTCCTCACACACTGCCCGGCACGGTCACATCTCCTCACACACTGCCCGGCACGGTCACATCTCCTCACACGCCGCCCGGCACGGTCACATCTCCTCACACGCCGCCCGGCATGGTCACATCTCCTCACACACCGCCCGGCACAGTCACATCTCCTCACACACCACCCGGCACGGTCACATCTCCTCACACACCACCCAGCTCTGTCACATCTCCTCACACACCGCCCGGCAAGGTCACATCTCCTCACACACTGCCCGGCATGGTCACATCTCCTCACACACCACCCGGCACGGTCACATCTCCTCACACACCACCCAGCTATGTCACATCTCCTCACACACCGCCCGGCAAGGTCACATCTCCTCACACACCGCCCGGCATGGTCACATCTCCTCACACACCGCCCGGCACGGTCACATCTCGTCACACACCACCCGGCACGGTCACATCTCCTCACACACCACACAGCTCTGTCACATCTCCTCACAGGCCGCCCGGCACGGTCACTGCACCGAAGTAACCGTGCAGTTCAGGTGCGGTGCTGCCATCTCTTTCAGATCACAGCAAGTGCAGACGGGCCATGTCCCACAATCAGTTATTTCCCCCAATAAATAAGTCAATGTGTGACCTTTCACCCCTGTAATTTAACACACGCAGCTTCTGCAGAGTTTAGATTTTGTTCCTTTGATATTTCATGCCCAAATCCTCCTGCGCAGATTGTATCGCCTGCATTGTATACGCGGCCAGCGAATATTAATCTCTTTATATTGAGGAAAAAAACATCTTCTATAGAATTATTTGTGGTGATGGTGAAGGGGTTAAGCCAACGGCTACAGAAAAGATGTTTTAAACATCATATAACAAGATTAAAGTAAAGTGAGAGATAAACAGAGCGCGCCTTTAACAGCGAGATAAGGCTGAGCTTGTATACATTAAAGCGAGGCGCATTTATCTCCACACCGGGCCCTTCAGCGACAAAGGGGTTATTTCAACTGCGTCTGTGCGTATTATGCCAGACATGTCATCCTGCGGCCGACAGCCCCTACCAGCTGTAAGATGGGCAGAATCCGCAGCGTAATTCAAGCTGCGGCGCAGCAGAGCGCCTGTCACAGCTCTGAAGAGGGAGGCAGCTAAATGGGTCCCTGCCAGGCCTATCACCCCCAGAAATCAAATGCTAGGATCCTGGGCTCGGGGAACCACAATGAGGGGCCTTGTGTTATGAGGATTAATATTCTGGGCAGAAGGTGCACGTCCCTAGACGGGCGCAGAATGAAGAGGTGCGTCTCACGCTGGAAAATTACTGAATCCAGCCCTTTTCATCTATATATTGTTTCATGCGCTGCTCCTTGTTTTTAAATAAATGGTGTAACAGATCTCCGTACCCCGACAGGGTCACATCTGTAACTACAGCTTCCTTGCTAGTAGTAGCCCACCCCATGCATCATCTTCAGCCAGTAGGGGGGTCCGGCGGCGCTGCAGTGTGCCTCAGTGACTCCAAAAGGAGCGCGGCATGCTGCTGTATTAACAATGCCCCTCATGTGATGCGCACGTGGGGCACGCAGGCGCAGCAACAGGAGAGGAAGGATGCGGCGGCAGACTCCAGCGGTGCCATCCTGGCTGCCTGTGTACACTGACTCTGTGAAGGAGAGGCGTCCAGGCAAGAAGACTTAATTTCAAGTGAATAAATTGATACTCGGGGGGGGGTGAATGAATTAATATTCCGGGGAGCTGGAATATCAATTTATTCACCCGTCCCCCTTAAATATTAATTTATTCATTCACCCCTCCCCCTGAATATCAATTAATTCATTAATTCACCCCTCCCCCTGAAATATCAATTAATTCACCCCTCCCCCCTGAAATATCGGGGGGGGGGGTTGAATAAAGTAATAAAGTGTTATTGGTACGTTACTGTGAGTCTTATTGCTGTGGACCTCTGTGATACACACACCACACATTACTGTGAGTCTTATTGCTGTGGACCTCTGTGATACAGTAATGTGTGGTGTGTGAGTCTTATTGCTGTGGACCTCTGTGATACAGTAATGTGTGGTGTGTGAGTCTTACTGCTGTGGACCTCTGTGATACACACACACCGCACATTACTGTGAGTCTTATTGCTGTGGAGCTCTGTGATACAGTAATGTTCGGTGTGTATCACAGAAGTCCACAGCAATACAACTCACGTGAATGTCTGGTGTTTATGAGCACATCACAGAGCTCCACAGCAATAAAACTTACAGTAACATGGTGTGTATGTGTGTATCACAAAAGTCCACAGCAATAAAACTCACAGTAATGTGCGGTGGTATGAACGTGAGTTTTATTGCTGTGGAGCTCTGATACACTCATATTGCTGTGGATCATGTGCATGCTCATAGGCACTGCCCATTACTGTGAGAGTTTTTTGCTGGGGATTTTGTGTATGCTTACATGCACTGCCCATTACCATGAGAGTTTAATTACTTTGATGCTCTATGATATGTTTATATACAACGCACATTACTTTGAGTTTTATTGCTGTGGAGCTCTGTGATACGTTCATACACAGCGCACATTACTGTGAATGTTATGGATGTGGAGCTCTGTAATGTGCAGTGTGTACAAGTGTGTCAGTAATGTCCTGTATCTTTTAAACCTGAAAGGTGATTGGCAGTTTCCAACGTTTGCCACAGGGACCTACTGTGCCGCAGCCGTAGCTATCACAAGTGTGTGACCGCAACCGCAGCAGAGCAGTGGCAGTTTGTAAGTCTGGAGGGGGCACAATGGATTCTCCAACTCGCTGGGGACCCGAGTGGATTTTATTAACTCGTTAAAATTATTATTTTCAAAATTGTGTGAATAAGTAAATTCTTGAACACAATAATGTGTATGTAGGTTGCACGGGAGGGGTTTGTATGGGTGTGGCCTATAAATATGGTTAAAATGTCTAGAGAATCTCTCAGCCAGACGTTCATTTATAATTTCCCCAACTTCAGATAGATTTTTATCTAGTGATTCCTGACAGGATAATGAGGTCCCTGAGACTTCAATGAGGGAGAAGAGCAACTCCCAAAAAATATCCCTCATAAAACCTACGTCTACCCGTACTTGTAATGAATTCCCACAGCACATCACTGTGACGAAAAAAGGAGCCAGTTAACTCCGGCTGACAAAGAAAGTGGAAGCGCGCTAGAGGCGCAAAGATACCGGCAGCTCCTCAGAACATTCTAGAGAGGAAGCAATGTCAGATTCTGAGGTGAATTCCTCTGAGCCGGAGTACGATCCGGTCTCCTCTCCTGAGGCCTCACATTCAGTTTCCTCACCTGATTCCACTGATTCTAAAAACCGCTTATTGATCCGGTAGATGCTGTAAGAAATTCAATGTTTGTACCAGAGCAATTAAAACATCCCCGGTCAGTGGAATGGACACACATAGAGCATGTGGCTGGTTATATAGAACAGCATATCCGTATGTCAATGGATAAACAAACCAGAAGTAATTTGAGGGCTGAGTGTCCAGCCCCAACTTTGTCACATAAGCTTAATGTAACCCCGAGTTAGATCCCGAAATTATTCACATCCTTAACCAGTCAAATTGGTCCCGAAACGGAGTAGAGGCACCTTAAGGGGTGTCATGATAAATTGTTTGATTTTGTAGGTCCATTGGTAAAATTAATGGATTCGATTGAGGTTTTTCCTCACTAATGAAAACCAGTCCTGTTTGAACACAGGGGCCGAGTACAGAGATTAGTCTGTGTTTTTGGTAACATAACACAGCTTTATCAAGCGAAAAGGAGACGCTCAATTCTCCTCAGGATCCACCCGAAAGTGGCCACCTTAGCGCATAATAAACGATAATAATAATAATGAGCCTGGTCCCAACGCTGAGGGTCAGTTATTTGGAGAAGACATCTTCAAGGAGTGACCGAATATACAAGGTCCTTCTTGACCACAGGTAAGATAAAGGCTAATATCAGGAAAGTTTTCTCGAATAGGTTTTTCGTCAAACCTTATTCCACCTCAAGAGGCTCCTTTAAATCCTCTTAACTAGAGCACCAAAAGGACCCCATCTTTTTATTCCACAATGGACCAGAATTTCCCCGTCAAAGTGGTTACAGGGGTTCGAGAAGATCAGGATTTTTGGGGAGTATAATTTCACACCAACATCCCAAGGTGGAGAATTCCTCCCAGTATCAACCTGAAAAAACACCTAAACGAGTGCGTTGTGTACAATCATTTCAAAATGGAAGACATTCCGTCATTAAAAGGAGTTTTATCTCTGCAAGATTGGAGGGTCAAAATAAATTTGAATGAAGCCTATCTGACAATCCCGATAAACTACAAAATTTCTGTCCTTACACCGACACAGTCTATCGCATTTCTAGGTGTCACCGTAACTACGATGGAGATGTCTCTTTCTCTGCCTTCAACCAAAGTTCGGCTGATTCACAGAGAAATCAGATGTCTTCTATCTGCAGAAGAATTCTCTCTGAGATGGTTAGCTCACCTCCTGGGCCTACTCTCCGCAGCAATACAAGTGGTCTTTACAGGACCGCTTTATTGTCGAGCTCTTCCACGTCTGAAAGCACGATTTCTGTGGAGGGGATGGCTTTATCCAGATTGCATCTCTCTGGACGATGAGTCGAAATTGGAGATGCAGTGGTGGCTAAATCATTTAGAGTCATGGAACGGCAAAGCCATCACCCATCAAACTCCAGAATTGGTCATAGAGTCAGACGCCAGCAGATCTGGCTGGGGCGCGCTGCGGATCGCTTTCCACAGGTGTCAGTTGGGTTTCCACAGAGATAGGATTGTATATAATTGTTTAGAACTCCTTGCAGGATTGTTTGCTATTCAAGTTTTATTAAGCATTTCCAGGCGAGTTCCATACTCCTGAAGATGGACAACCTGTCCGCTGTGCGTTATATCAATCTTATAGGTGGCCCCAGGTCTAAACAGTTGGCAGAGACATCAAAATCTTTTGAGGATTTTGCCGGCCTCACAATCTCTCAGTCCAGGCCAATACATTCCAGGGTTCAGCAATGTAATGGCGGACTGGAATTCACGGTATCTGATAGACTCCAGCAATTGGAGATTAGACGCCAGGTATTTGCCCGTTTGTCATCCCTCTGGGGTCCCTTCTCTATAGATTTGTTGGCTTCTCACCTTAATATTTCTTTACCACAATACTACTGTTGGAGACCAGACCCATGGCTTTGGCCACAGATGATCTGGTCCAGACCTGGGCGCTAGGGACGCTTTACGTTTTCCCTCTATTCATTCTCATTTCAACAGTAATAAGACTAGTACAATTAGCTACAATAGTGCTCATAGCACCCTTATGGAGGTCTCAACCATGGTTCCCGCACTTCCTGAAACGGTCTGTGGACATTTCCAGGCTAATTCGTGTCCCATCGTCCACCCTGGGAGATCCGGAGGGAACACTTCAGAATTCTTTGAGTCTTCACTAATTACACTTAACAGCTTAAAAAATATCAGGGGTCACTGGCCTTAAGTCAACATTTCAGATGCATCAGCCTCTTTTCGTCGAGTTCCTGACCCCCTCTACTAGGAGGAGATATGGTACCGCATGGAACTCATGGGTTTCTTGGTGCATGGAACATCAAGTTGATCTCATATCAGTTCCTTGAGTAACTTGTTTAGTTTCTTCACACATCTATTTGGGGATGGTAAAGCGTATTGCATGATTAACCCTTTCGCTGCTGAGGCGTTTCACGCCTCTGTGCTGAGCTCATTTTTACCGGTTTTGCTCATCATGTTTAAACGTGTTTTGAAGCTTATTTTAGTATATGACCCAGACATATTATATATCGGTCTTTCCATCAGACTCGGCAGATTCATAATATGTCATTATTATATGTATACGTCATGACCTGTCTGTATATTATAACAAAAAATGCAATAAAATATGAATTTTCAATTATTTACAAGGTGTAAAGTGTTTTTTTCCACATTTTAACATGCGAGCAATTGCGGTTATATTTTGTATGAGTTGCGCTTGTTAAAAAAATTAGAAATGGGGTCTCGTTACATTTTTTTTGGGGGAAAATTACGCGATTTTTAACAAACGCACCGCATACAAAAATCGTTAGTGCAGCATCATTGTTCACATTATAATTGAAATGGGAACAATATTGCTGCATTAACGAAGCAAAAAAAAGAAAAAAAACTTGTTTATTTTTTTAAAATATTTTCTTATTTTTATTTTTATTTTTTTTTAAAACTTTTTTCATACTCATGTTTGGTATTGTTGGAATGGCCTTGCTCTGGCCGATCCAACAATATCAAACATTAACCCCTAACTGCCACAGATCGGGAGATAGGGGGTTCCAATGAACCCCCTATCTCCACCATTGGTGGCAGTTAGGGGTTAACTCCAGGACTGGCGTCATCGTGCTATGCATGATGACGCCAGTCCTCAGGGGGAGTTCCCGGAGGTTTGGCTGACATCCAAGATGGGAAAGGATCACGAACCGGTGCTTTTCGGCGCTGATTCGTGATCCGGCCCCCATGGGGTTAATTCCAGGTACCGTTAGGAAGGGCAGGCTGTGCCCTTCCAAACGGTGCCTGGGTTAACCCCCTGCATGCCGCCGATCGGGAGGGAGAGAGGTCCGAAGGAACCTCCCCACCCTCCCTTTCAGGCGCCTCCTCCGCACATGCGGGGGGGCGCCTGAATTAGATGTCATCGCGCCACCGCGATGACATCTAATTAGCCCGGCGGCGGTTCCGGGTGCTGGGCTGACATCGAGGATGTCAGCCCGCACCGGGGGGGCACAGCGATCGGCCGGAACCCGGCCGATCGCTGGCCCCAAAGGGAGGACGCGCTCAGCTGAGCGCGTCCTCCGCAGCGAAAGGGTTAATAACTTCAGATCGGCGATATCTTCTTCACATCAAGGTTTTATTGGTATTTCTGCCGGGAAGCACCCCATTACATGTAGGTTATTGAAGGATATACAGTATAAACGACCCCTCGTTCCCATTATTCTAACATCTGGGATGTCATTCTGGTTAATTTTCTGGATAAGTGGCCCGAGAATGAAACTGTCTATTAAATTGATTTCTGTGAAATTGGCCATTTTACTTTGCTTGATTTCCTGCAATAGAGTCTCACACGTTCGAGCCCTAAACTTAACGGGAAGAAGTTTTACCCGACACGGGGAGAAATGTTAAATTTTCCTATAGGACAAAGACTTCATTGTCAGAGGTCTTCTATCCAGTTTTGCCACAGCGTCCTATCCTTTACCCAGTAATTGTTTTAAAGAATATGGAAGAGTTTCTGCCCCTAACAGGTCACTCCAATCCCAACGGTTATTCATATCCTTATGTAAACCATACAATTCTGTAACTTCCACCACACTCGCTGGGTGGGTTAAATGGATCATGTCAGGAGCTGGTGTAGATGTCTCCATGTTCAGAGCTCATTTATCCCGGAGTGCTTCTGCTTCCGAGGTTTTTTCTTCCGTGGATGTCGTCTTGTAGACATCTTAAAACAGCAGACTGGTCCAGAGAATCCACCTTTAGGGAGTGTTATTTTAAACCAGTGTGTCACATGTCACTATCACTAATTAATTAAGCTTTGAACTAGCATAATAAGAGCCTCCGTGTCTTGTGGAATAATTCCCAGATTCCCCTATTATCATGATGGGGAATCAATTATAATAAAGACACGGAGGCGAGTATTATCCCACC
Organism: Leptobrachium leishanense; assembly: GCA_009667805.1. Classification (NCBI taxonomy): domain Eukaryota; kingdom Metazoa; phylum Chordata; class Amphibia; order Anura; family Megophryidae; genus Leptobrachium; species Leptobrachium leishanense. Next base: position 2,367,454 of record CM019068.1, on the reverse strand, counting down.
CGATAATTGGGTTATTCCCACCCTTTATATTTGGCTATAAGGTTTTGATGTTTCAATAGTCATTACGGATTTTTTCAAACCTTCTTAATATAAGCTCTTGGTGATCTTTAATACATTTATTTTCCGACAGCCCAAACTTCATGTCGAAGCTTTCATTGGATGATGAAGAGTTCTACCGTTGTTCTGTTCGTTGGAGAAGAGCTTGAGCTTCATGTTGGAGTTTGCGTTGAAGGCTGGAGCTTCGTGTTGGAGTTTTCCGTTTAAGGATGAATATTCTTCCATGCTTGAGTTTCAAGTTGGAGTCTACGTTGAAGGTTTTAACTTGCTTTTGAAGTGTGTCAAAGGATGATTATTCTTCCATTGTTTTGATTTTGTTGAGGAAGATGTTAGCCCTTTTCGCATCAAGGAAAGAGGAAGAGCCAAGGGTTACCAGGGAATTTATGGAGCGGTCTACCAGACGATTGGACAACAGGGAGATGGACTGTACCATTACCTGCTATTGTTATATGTATTGTTAAACTGTATTTTTCTCTCTAAATACTGTTGTTGTTGTATTTGAGAGTTTTTCTGTAACGGTAGCTGTATCGCTTACCCAAGAGTAGCGGAGTTGGGATCCTTGAGAGCAGAAGTATCTGCTTGAATAATACAAAAGGTTTATAACTTACAGACTGTAACAAGGAGACACAAGGACTAACTGAATTGTCTCTAAGCTCTGAAGGTTTTCGAGACCAACAGATTACCTAGGACACGCTCAGAAACAGCAGACGTGAAATGACAGTCCGTGAAGTATTCAAGGTGCAGGACAGTCAGATGCAGAATAACATAAAATCAGAAATAAACAATAGTTTGTTATCGTGGTCTTAGCAAAACCATAAACCTAGGTAGTAACCTGGATAAAGGGATCCCGAAGGATTGCAAACAATATCCCTAAACGTGAGGGGTTAGAACCCAAAACTGTGAGTGATCAACCCAGCAACCAGCAGGGGGTTAAATCACTAAAACTAATGAAACAGCGTAAAATACTAGATAAAGAGAGAGAGTTGTCTAAGCCAAGCCGGGTCAAATATCAGGAGAAGGGATCGCGTACAAAGCAGGGTCGTCAACAGTAAACAAATAGATATATAAGTAGTGGTGCGTGAATAACTCCACAACAGGGCAATGAGGCCATTCCTAGAGCCCTGTTTTAAAGCCTGTGGCTCCTGGTAACCACACCTGACCCCGCCCCCTCAGATGCCAATCTGCCAGCAGTAAGTGCTGGCACCCGACCAGCCAGCGGCCCCCCTTCTTGCCCAGACCCCCCAGGGGGCGCAGCGGGGGCTGAGGACATAACAGAATCCCCCCATCTACGGTCGGGCCCAGAATGACCACCAGGCGCTGAAGGATGGGCCTCATGAAACAGGCGAACCAGACGAGGCGCATGGATATTGCAGGCATCTTGCCAAGAACGATCCTCAGGACCATAACAATCCCAGTCCACCAGGTACTGTAAGACACCCCTGACCAGATGGGACAGTAGGATGGCGCGGACCTCGTACTCCTCCTCACCCTGAGACTTTATAGGCAGAGGGAGAACAACAATTCTGGTGCATTTATTACAGGTAAGCGGCTTCAGGAGGCTGACATGAAATACGTTATGTATACGTAGAGAAGGAGGCAAAGCCAACGCATAAGAGACAGGGTTAATACATCTTAACACTTTATAAGGCCCAATAAACCTGGGAGCCATCATCTTCATGGATGGCACCAACAATTTGATGTTTCTGGTAGACAGCCATACCTTGTCCCCAACCGTATATACCGGTGCAGGACCTCTACGTCTGTCTGCTTTGATTTTTTGTTTCTCAATATTGGCCTTCATAATCTCTTTTACTTTCTCTCATGTCCCTTTCATGTCATTCAGACGTTCGTCCAAGGCTGGCAAAGCAGTCGCTTGGAATTGAGAAGGGAGCATGGGAGGGTCATAACCATAGACTGTATGGAAAGGCGAGTGGCCTGTGGTTTCACTTACTGAGTTGTTTAAAGCAACCTCAGCCCAGGGTAACAGGTCTGCCCACTCATTTTGTCTTTCAGACACAAAGCAACGCAAGTACTGCTCAACACTTTGGTTGGCTCTCTCTGCGGCCCCATTAGTTTGTGGGTGATAAGCAGAGGAGAAGCTCAACTCAATACCTAGGTTTTCACAAAATCCTCGCCAGAAACGAGACACGAACTGAGTTCCTCTGTTGGATACTATTCCCAGAGGAACCCCATGAAGTCGCACAATATTTTGTATGAATACTGGTACCAGCTCACTGGCTGAAGGAAGCTTTACCAGTGGTATGAAGTGTACCATCTTGGAGAACCTATCTACCACTGTAAGGATTACAGTATGGCCTTTGGAAGGTGGTAGATCTGTGATAAAGTCCATCGAGAGGTGGGACCAAGGTCTCTCTGGCATTGGTAAAGGCTGCAGGAGACCAACAGGTAAGGACCGGGATTTTTACTTCTACAGCACACGTCACATGTGGCTATGTAGCCTTTAATATCCATTCGCATACCAACCCACCAGAACTGTTTCTCAATCGTGGCCACTGTTTTATTTATTCCCATATGCCCATAGGGCTTGGAATCATGAAAAGTCATCATCATCTGTGTTCTCTCCTCCAGGTACAAACATTTTCCCAGGAGGTTTTTCAAGAGGAGCAACACCCTGACCAGCCTGGATTCTCTCCAACAAAGGAGAAGACACTGTAAAGACCGTGGTACCCAAGTTCCTCTCGTGAGGAATGATTGGACTGTGGTCAAACGTGTGCTGTTCATATGACTCGGTCTAGATAAAGCATCAACTTTTGTGTTTTTAGAACCAGGATGATAAGTTAACAAAAAGTTGAAACTTGACATGAACAGTGACCACCTGGCTTGCCTGGAATTCAGGCGTTTGGCATCTCCCATGTACACTAGATTCTTATGCTCTGTGATGATTATCACGGGATCATTAGTGCTTTCTAACAAATAGCGCCATTCCTTGAGGGCCGCTATAACTGCTAGTAATTCTCTGTTCCCTATGTCATAGTTTTTCTCAGCAGGTGTCATCGTTCTAGAGAAAAACCCACAAGGATGTACAGGTCCCTCAGGACTTTCTCTTTGAGACAGAACTGCACCAATCCCTATTTCAGATGCATCAACCTCAAGCTGAAATGGAAGGCCTGGTACTGGATGCCTTAGGATAGGTGCGGAGACAAACGCTTCTTTAAGTGACTGGAATGCCTGCTTGGCCTGGTCACTCCAAACCGGATTCTGAGCACCCTTCTTAGTCATGGCCGTGATGGGAAACACCACAGAAGAGAACCCTTTGATAAACCTCATATAATAGTTTGTGAAACCAAGAAATCTTTGTATGGCTTTCAGACCTTGAGGTAGTGGCCATTCTCTGATGGCAGATAGCTTATTTGGATCCATCTCAAACCCATTTGGTGTGATGATGTAACCCAGGAAATGTACTGAAGTTATGTCAAACAGACACTTTTCTAACTTACAGTATAGTTTATTCTCCAGCAACCTTTGCAACACTGTCCTTACATGGACATGGTGTGTCTCAACATCAGGAGAATATATCAGAATATCATCTAAATAGACGATTACAAAGACTTGCAAAAAGTCCCTCAGGACATCATTTATAAAGTCTTGGAAGACTGCAGGCGCATTGCATAGACCAAAAGGCATAACTAAATACTCATAATGACCACTGCGAGTATTAAAGGCAGTCTTCCACTCGTGGTCCTCCTTGATTCTCAAATTGTACGCACCACGAAGATCCAACTTTGTGTAAATTTTGGCATCTCTTAAGCAGTCGAACAACTCGGATATTAAAGGGATGGGATAGGCATTACGTATAGTGATTCTGTTTAACCCTCTATAGTCAATGCAAGGTCTTAAATTCCCCTCCTTTTTAGACACAAAGAAGAACCCCGCTCCCGCAGGAGAGGAAGAACGATGTATGAACCCTTTGGCTAGGTTTTCACGTATATATTCTTCCATAATATCATTTTCTTTCTGAGAAAGTAGATACACATGACCCCCTTGGAGGCATGGTACCTGGTAATAGATCTATGGCACAATCATACGGCCTGTGAGGTGGCAAGATCTCGGATTTACCCTTATCGAACACCTCCTTTAAGTCTTTGTACCACTAGGGTACTACAGTAGAGAGTGGAGGAGCAGTGGCTACATTCAAGCTACCAACTGTAGCAGTCATGCCCAGACACCTGGACCAGCATTTTGATCCCCACGATTCCAACTCCCCTTTTCCCCAGTTCACCACTGGGTTGTGTTTAGCCAACCACGGATAGCTTAATATGATAGGCACGGTAGGAGACTCAATGATTTGTATCTGTATTTTTTCTTTATGCAGAACACCAGCGCTAAAAGATACAGGAACAGTTTGATGCGTGACATGAGGTCTTGTCAACCTTCTGCCGTCAATACTCTCAATGAGAAGTGATACCTCTCTCTCAACCAGAGGCACTTGGTGAATGGCAGCAAACCTAGAGTCCAGAAAATTTCCTGCAGACCCAGAATCCAGTAATGCCTCAGTGTCAAATTTGACCTTTTCCCAACCAATGGTTACAGGCATTACCACACGAGATTTTTTCTTTCTTTTCTTATTAGATACGAGAGACACGACAGTGGTACCTAGAACCTGTCTCTCAGGCGATACCATATTCGCTTGTGACATGTTAGACCTCTTAGGGCTCTTGGGGCATTGTGAACAAAAATGTTGTTTGTCTGCACAGTAGAAACAGAGGCCTTCTCTAAGCCGAAATTGTCTCTCCTCCTCATATAAGCTAGAACGACCTACTTGCATAGGCTCTGGTTCAGCAGGCATGGGTCTGGGAGGAGATACAGCATGAACAGACCTGGGAATAGAACATGTACCGTGAGGCTGTTTATGTGACTTGCTACGACCAGACCTTCTGTCTCGTATCTGATCATCAAGAGCAATACAATAGTCAATCAGATTTTCTAGTCCTTCAGGTAAAGACAAAGGTGCTATTTCATTCATAACATTCTCTGACAGGCCCTCGAGAAACGCCGTAACAAGCACTTCATTTTGCCACTGTAATTCTGCTGCTATTGTCTTGAATTCTATGGCATAGTCAGCAACTCGGCGGTTGCCCTGGGAAATACGCCACAAGGCTCTAGCTGCCCCTGTAGCTCTTCGAGCAGGATCAAATGTACATCTCAAGTCATTCATAAATGCAGCATAATTATAAATCACTGGTTTCTTTAATTCCCATAAAGGGGTTGCCCACAGTAGAGCTTTCTCAGTCAGGTGGTTGATCACATAACCCACCTTAGCTCTATCTGTAGGACACATACCTGGATATAACTCAAACATGATATCAATTTGGGTTATGAACCCTCTGAATAAACCAGAATTCCCACTGAAACACGTAGGTGTCTTTAAACTCACATGAGATACTTCAGTAGCGATCATAGAAGAGACAGATACAGTTTGGGGAGCCTCATTAACTGCAGGAGTGGAGAGTGGCGACGCCTGACCTAACTCCTTAAGTTGATTCAGGAGTAGGCCCAAAGCCTGAGCAAATTGATCCATCCTATGATCCTGCTCCTTTAGTCTACGATCTTGCTCCTCCTGTCTATGGAGTTGTTCCTCTTGTTTATTAATCAAGTCACCTAATTTGGACATAAATTCAGATATCACTGCCAGATCCATTGGCCCTGTTGTAATGTAACAGTAGCTGTATCGCTTACCCAAGAGTAGCGGAGTTGGGATCCTTGAGAGCAGAAGTATCTGCTTGAATAATACAACAGGTTTATAACTTACAGACTGTAACAAGGAGACACAAGGACTAACTGAATTGTCTCTAAGCTCTGAAGGTTGAGACCAACAGATTACCTAGGACACGCTCAGAAACAGCAGACGTGAAATGACAGTCCGTGAAGTATTCAAGGTGCAGGACAGTCAGATGCAGAATAACATAAAATCAGAAATAAACAATAGTTTGTTATCGTGGTCTTAGCAAAACCATAAACCTAGGTAGTAACCTGGATAAAGGGATCCCGAAGGATTGCAAACAATATCCCTAAACGTGAGGGGTTAGAACCCAAAACTGTGAGTGATCAACCCAGCAACCAGCAGGGGGTTAAATCACTAAAACTAATGAAACAGCGTAAAATACTAGATAAAGAGAGAGAGTTGTCTAAGCCAAGCCGGGTCAAATATCAGGAGAAGGGATCGCGTACAAAGCAGGGTCGTCAACAGTAAACAAATAGATATATAAGTAGTGGTGCGTGAATAACTCCACAACAGGGCAATGAGGCCATTCCTAGAGCCCTGTTTTAAAGCCTGTGGCTCCTGGTAACCACACCTGACCCCGCCCCCTCAGATGCCGATCTGCCAGCAGTAAGTGCTGGCACCCGACCAGCCAGCGGCCCCCCTTCTTGCCCAGACCCCCCAGGGGGCGCAGCGGGGGCTGAGGACATAACATTTTCTTTGCTGCGATCGGCTTAAGTAAAGAAAAGATAATATAATACTCGCCTCTGTGTCTTTATTATAATTAAGATTCCCCGTCATGATAATAGGGGAATCTGGGAATTCATTCTATTGGTCACATATAAAGCTTTCCATAACTGCGCCGCTGCCTACATCTCCTCCCCTATCAGCAGATATAACCCTTCCCATCCACTTCGCTTGGCCAATGATCTGATGCTATCAGCTTCATGTACCCGCACCACCAATCCCGCCTTCAGGACTTCTCCAGAGCTGCCCACATTCTATGGAACTCCCTCCTCCGCAACATTAGACTCTCCCCGTCTCTCCAGTCCTTCAAGAAATCTCTTAAAACACATTACTTTAAAGAAGCCTATCAGCTCACTCCATGATCCTTCACAGTACATCTCTTGCTCCATCTTCCCTTTAGCCCACATGCGCCCCACTACTACACATACTCCAAGTACCCTCACCTGTTGTCCCCACCTCTCCTCTTAGATTGTTAGCTCTTGAGTAGGGTCCTCCCTCCTACTATTCCGTGTGTGTAACGTGTATGTATATTTGTTATTCTGTCTCTCCCATTGTACAGCGCTAAGGAATCTGTTGGCGCTTTATAAATGCTTGTACCGGTAACTGTTATATATTATTCTGATTCCCTGTATGGATAGAGATAGAGTTATAGATATATACAGTGCCAAGAAAAAATATGTGAACCCTTTGGGATTACGTGGAGTTTTGCATGAATTGGTCATAAAATGTGCTCTGATCTTCATCTAAGTCACAACAATTTGAAAAACACAGTCTGCTTAAAATAATACAACACAAACAATATATGTTTTCATGTTTTTATTGAACAGAACATGTAAACATTCACAGTGCAGGGTGGAAAAAGTATGTGAACCCCTAGCCTAATGACTAATCCAAGAGCTAATTGGAGCCAGGAGTGAGCCAACCTTGAGTCCAATCAGTGTGATATTATTGGATGTGTTGCTGACAGCTGTCCTGCCCTTTAAAAACACACACCAGTTTTGGGTTTACTGGTTTCAAGAAGCACTGCCTGATGTGAACCATGCCTCGCAGAAAAGAGCTCTCAGAAGACCTACGATCAAGAATTGTTGACTTGTATGAAGCTGGAAAGAGTTACAAAAGTATCTCCAAAAGCCTTGATGTTCATGTGTCCACGGTAAGACAGACTGTCTACAAATGGAGAAAGTTCAGCACTGTTGCTACTCTCCCTAGGCGTGGTCGTCCTGTAAAGATGACTGCAAGAGCACAGCGCAGAATGCTTAATGAGGTAAAGAAGAATCCTAGAGTGTCAGCTAAAGACTTACAGAAATCTCTGGCACATGCTAACATTTTTGTTGACACATCTACAATAAGGAAAACATTAAACAAGAATGGAGTACATGGGAGGACACCACGAAGGAAGCCATTGCTGTCCAAAAAGAATATTGCAGCACATTTGAAGTTTGCAAATGAGCACCTGGATGTTCCACAGCACTATTGGCAAAATATTCTGTGGACAGATGAAACCAAAATTGAGTTGTTTGGAAAAAACACACAACACTATGTGTGGAGAAAAAAAGGCACAGCACACCAACATCAAAACCTCATCCCCACTGTAAAACATGGCGGAGGGAGCATCATGGTTTGGGGCTGCTTTGCTGCCTCAGGGCCTGGATGGATTGTTATCATTGATGGAAAAATGAATTCCAGAGTTTATCAAGACATTTTGCAGGAAAACGTAAGACCATCTGTCCGCCAACTGAAGCTCCACAGAGAATGGGTGATGCAACAGGACAATGACCCAAAGCATACAAGTAATTCAACAAAAGAATGGCTTCAACAAAACAAAATACGCCTTCTGGAGTGGCCCAGTCAGAGTCCTGACCTCAACCCGATTGAAATGCTGTGACATGACCTTAAGAGAGCGATTCACACCATACATCCCAAGAATATTGCTACACTGAAACAGTTTTGTGAAGAGGAGTGGTCCAAAATTACTCCAGATCGTTGTGCAGGTCTGATCTGCAACTACAGGAAACGTTTGGTTGAGGTTATTGCTGCCAAAGGAGGGTCAACCAGTTATTAAGTCCAACGGTTCACATACTTTTTCCACCCTGCACTGTGAATGTTTACATGTTCTGTTCAATAAAAACATGAAAACATATAATGTTTGTGTTGTATTATTTTAACCCTTTCGCTGCTGAGGCTTTTCCCGCCCCTGTGCTGAGGTCATTTTTACCGGTTTTGCTCATCATGTTTAAACGTGTTTTGAAGGCTTATTTTAGTATATGACCCAGACATATTATATATCGTTCTTTCCGTCAGACTCGGTAGATTCATAATATGTCATTATTATATGTATACGTTATGTCATGTCTGTATATTATAACAAAAAATGCAATAAAATATGTATTTTCAATAATTTACAAAGTGTAAAGTGTTTTTTTTCACATTTTAACATGCGAGCAATTGCGGTTATATTTTGTATGGGGTGCGCTTGTTAAAAAAACTAGAGATGGGGTCTCGTTACATTTTTTTTTGGGGAAAATTACACTATTTTTAACAAACGCACCGCATACAAAAATCGTTAGTGCAGCATCATTATTCACATTATAATTGAAATGGGAACAATATTGCTGCATTAACAAACCAAAAAAAAGAAAAAAAAAAGTGTTTGTTTTTTTTTATAATTTTTTTTTAAAATGTTTTTTATTTATTTTTTTCATTTTTTTTTTTTTGACAAACTTTTTCACTTTCATGTTTGTATCGTTGGAACGGCCATGCTCTGGCCGATCCAACCATACCAAACATTAACCCCTAACTGCCACGGATCGGGAGATAGGGAGTTCATTGGACAGCGCGTCCTCAGCATTGAAGTGGTTAAGCAGACTGTGTTTTTCAAATTGTTGTGACTTAGATGAAGATCAGAGCACATTTTATGACCAATTCATGCAAAACTCCACGTAATCCCAAAGGGTTCACATACTTTTTTCTTGCCACTGTATATATATATATATATATGAGGGTAGTTTACATTGACGCTGTTGGCAGGCTTAAGCAATTATCCCACAAGACACGGAGGCGAGTATTATGCTATCTTTTCTTTACTTTAGCCGATAGCGGCAAAGAAAATCTCTCAAATACAAACAATAAAAGTATTTAGAGAGAAAAATACAGTTTACACAACATGTACCAGTAACAGGTAATGGTACAGTCAGTGGCGTCACTAAGGTTGGTGTCACCCGGTGCGGTAACTTATGGTGTCACCCCAACCCCCCCGAGCTTTACGGGTTTTTGTTTAACTACTTTTACTCATAAACCAGTATTCCCATATAACACTGAATGCTCATAATACACACTGCACATTACTGTGAGTTTTATTGCTGTGGAGCTCTGTGATATGCTCATACAAAAATTTTGGCAAACTGACAGCAAGTACGGTGCCTGTTCAAAGGCAGTGAAAGTCCAAATAGAAAAGTAATGGTTAATCTGTTCAGAGACACCGAACAGCAAAGAAATGTCCTGATGTCCGGTGTTTTCATTTGGCAGGTTTATTCAGGGCGAACGAACACTAACAGGGTTATTCAAAGAGCTCTGAAATGGGGCCGAAAGGTAACCGAACGCTGAATTTCAGCGTTCGGTTACCTTTCTTGGCCATTCGGCTATCCAGAGAGCAGGCAATTCGCCAAATCCTGGTGACAGCCAGTGTTTCAGCTCTTTCCCCGCAGCTCAGTCACAGAGCAGAGGAGAGCCTCCAGACTCTTGGGGTATCCGCAGATGAAATTTAGGAAAAAATTCACAAAAACCACTCTAATACCCCAAGAGCCTGGAGGCTCTCCTCTGCGTGAGTAACCTTGCTTTGCACATGTAGCGCTGGTTTAAATCCTGCTGCTGTAATTACTCGTTTCTGGCCACCAGGTGGAGACGAACGCAATGTAAACCAATACTGGACACTTTCGGACTACGTTTTCCAGCATGCTTTGGGGCAGGGACAGGAAGTGGGTGGGGAGAACCGAGAGACATCTGCAACCTCGTGCAGAGGAGAGGAGTGCGCGCCAAGGGGTGAATAGAGCAAGACGCACGTGAGACAAGGAGCGATTGTGACCAGGCCGGAGCACAAGTGCTGCCTTGCGGAGCTGGAGATCGGCCCAAATCACTTGCCAGAGACCTAGTAACCTATCGGTGAGAAGTTTTTACAGATACAGAGCTGCAGAAGGACCCCGAGTTAGGAGACCGCGATGATCTAATGGGAGTGCAGGCGGTGAGCTGAGCATCTTGTGGCAGAAACGGACAAGCAAGACAAGCAGATCCGGTGGCACAGAGTCCCAGTCAAGTCGAGCGGAAAGATGTCCTGGGTCGAGCAGAGTGCAGATGGGTGAGAGGCCTTCCCGGCCACAGTAAAAATAATAAAGCACGCTGCAGTTTGTCTAAACCTACAGGGCCCCAACGTGACTAGTCGAAGACACATTGAAATCATTCACTGGTCAGTTGAATCTAGTACCCGGGTACCAACACACGCATACATGTACACCTTCTTGGGACACAACCTGTACGGGACTCACATTTAAGCAACCAAGGGGTTAAAATTCCTTTTTCTTTTCCGCTGCGCATTTCTCGCATTACGAACTTCTGTAAATATATATGTATACGGTGCTGCTCTATATATGCCAGTTTATTTGAGATCAGTAAACTATATAACCTATAAAATCCACAACAGTGCTGGTGTTTATTTATTCCCTAGTGCGGGAGACTGACCCGAGGTTTAAATTCAGCGGCTCCTCCGGGAGTGAGCGCTACACACATATAATAAGTATTTGTTGTGGAATTACACTTGGGGATTCTCCCTCTGTTTTATGTTTCCCTTGTAAATGGAACATCTGGAGAAAGAATATTCTAACAGGTTCTATAGGTGCCTGTAAGAGAAGAAAAATACCTAGAAGGTGAATAATACTAGAGCCGGTACCTGGGCTCTTTGTTTGTAAGTTTACAATTTTGAGACCTATATATTGAGAACCAGTGAAACGCGCTGCACCAATTGTTTTTTCTCATTTATTTATTCTATGTCTGAACATTCCACGGAGAATATGTGAACATCCATCTGAACACAGAGACTTTGACAGAGATTGGAGGGTGCTGTACCCATTTTTTTGAACTTATAAGCGCGTTATATAGAACAGCATATCCGTATGTCAATGGATAAACAAACCAGAAGTAATTTGAGGGCTGAGTGTCCAGCCCCAACTTTGTCACATAAGCTTAATGTAACCCCTGAGTTTAATCCGGAAATTATTCACATCCTTAACCCTTTCGCTGCTGAGGCTTTTCCCGCCCCTGTGCTGAGCTCATTTTTACCGGTTTTGCTCATCATGTTTAAACGTGTTTTGAAGGCTTATTTTAGTATATGACACAGACATATTATATATCGTTCTTTCCGTCAGACTCGGCAGATTAATAATATGTCATTATTATATGTATACGTCATGTCCTGTCTGTATATTATAACAAAAAATGCAATAAAATATGTATTTTCAATAATTTACAATGTGTAAAGTGTTTTTTTTCACATTTTAACATGCGAGCAATTGCGGTTATATTTTGTATGGGGTGCGCTTGTTAAAAAAATTAGAGATGGGGTCTCGTTACATTTTTTTTGGGGAAAATTACACGATTTTTAACAAACGCACCGCATACAAAAATCGTTAGTGCAGCATCATTGTTCACATTATAATTGAAATGGGAACAATATTGCTGCATTAACAAACCAAAAAAAAGAAAAAAAATGTTTATTTTTTTATAATTTTTTTAAAATATTTTTTTTTTTTTTTTTTTTTTTTACAAACTTTTTCACTTTCGTGTTTGGTATCGTTGGAACGGCCATGCTCTGGCCGATCCAACAATACCAAACATTAACCCCTAGCTGCCACGGATCGGGAGATAGGGAGTTCATTGGAACTCCCTATCTCCACCGTTGGTGGCAGTTAGGGGTTAACTCCAGGACTGGCGTCATCGTGCTATGCACGATGACGCCAGTCCTCAGGAGGAGTTCCCGGAGGCTTGGCCGACATCCAAGATGTCGGCCAGCTCCGGGAAAGGATCACGAACCGGCACTTTTCAGCGCCGATTCGCGATCCAGCTCCCCAGGGGTTAATGCCAGGTACCATTTGGAAGGGCAGGCTGTGCCCTTCCAAATGGTGCCTGGGTTAACCCCCGCAACGCCCCCTCCCTTTCAGGCGCCTCCTCCGCACATGCGGCAGGGGCGCCTGAATTAGGTGTCATCGCGCTGCCGCGATGACACCTAATTTCACCGGCGGCGGTTCCGGATGCTGGGCTGACATCGAGGATGTCAGCCCGCACCGGGGGGGCCAGCGATCGGCCGGAACTCGGCCGAACGCTGACCCCAAAGTGAGGACGCGCTCAGCGCGTCCTCAGCACAGCAGCAGCCATGCGGAGGACGCGCTCAGCGCGTCCTCCGCATCGAAGTCGTTAAGGAGTCAAATTGATCCCAAAAAAGGGGAGTAGAGGCCACCTTAAGGGGTGTCATGATAAATGGTTTGATTATTTAGGTCCATTGACAAAAATTTATGGATTCGATTGAGAAGTCTCTCCTCACTAATGAAACCAGACCTGTTTGAACACAGGGGCTGGTCTGTGTTTTTGGTAACATAACACAGCTTTATCAAGCGAAAGAAGACGCTCAATTCTCCTTAAGATCGACCCTAAGGTGGCAACCTTAGTGCATAATGAGCCTGGTTCCAGCGCTGAGGGTCAGTTATTTGGAGACGGCATCTTCAAGGAGTTGACCGAATATACAGGATCCTTCTCGACCATAAGTAAGGTGAAGGCTAATATCGAATAGGGTTTTTGACAGGGCCGGGAAAAGCAGGGGTCGTTTTCCTGGCCGCAACCCTTATTCCACCTCAAGAGGCTCCTTTAAATCTTCTTACCAAGGAGATATTCCTCAGCAAAAAAATATATATATTCCTATTAAAAAAGAAAGATGGAGAATTCCATCCAGTAATCAATTTAAAACACCTAAACGAGTACGTTGTGTACAATCATTTCAAAATGGAAGACATTCCGTCATTAAAAGGAGTTTTATCTCCACAAGATTGGATGGTCAAGATAGACCTAAAGACGCTTATCTGACAGTCCCGATAGACATCGCAAGCAGGGACTTCAGTTTGTTTGGGAGGACACCCTTTGGAGGTTCAGGTCTCTACCTTTTGGCCTTTCATCCGCCCCCAGGTGTTTCACCAACTTAATGAAACCAGTGGTGTCGTTCCTTCGCAGCAAGGGAGTACGACTGGTAATATATCTAGACGACATTCTCCTTCTGGCGAAGGATCAATATTCCTTGATAATTCACAAAGATTGGACAATCAATCTGCTATCCAATCTGGGTTTCCTAACAAATTACACAAATATCTGTCCTTACACCGACACAGTCCATCGAATTTCTAGGTTTCACCATAAACTCGATGGAGATGTCTCTTTCTCTGCCTTCAACCAAGGTTCGGCTGATTCACAGGGAAGAAATCAGGCATCTTCTATTGGTACAGGAGTTCCCTCTGAGATGGTTAGCTTGTCTCTTGGGCCTACTCGCCGCAGCAATACAAGTGGTCTTTCCAGGACCACTTTATTGTCGAGCTCTTCCACGTCTGAAAGCACGATTTCTGCGGAGGGGATGGCTTTATCCAGATTGCATCTCTCCGGACGACGAGTCGAAATTGGAGATAAAGTGGTGGCTAAATCATATAGGGCTCTATTACATTCTTCGCGCAAAAAAGTGCGCGTGCGCAAAAACGCATTAACGCGAGGGGCAAAACCCTTTGCACTGAACGCCGTATTACAACGTCCGCGCAAACGATGCACGTTATCGTTTAATGCGGATGGACCTGCGCGAGCGTGATGAACTGTGCGTGTTCCATACTTAATAAACAATAAATTTGTTTGTACGCTGATACGTGGATGGTATTACAATCGATGCGCAACTTTTTACTAACGGTGTTTGCGCGCATAATTTTAACATCTTTGAAAAGCTGGTGGTAACTGCAAATCTGAACTTTCTGGCCAAAACGAAAAACACCAGCACGAAAAAAATACAGTATAGTTACACATTCTACACATACCCAAACAATAAAATTGTGAATTTGTGCGTGTTTTTATTATTGCTGCAGCATATATACTCAGATTTACTTTGACAGGCGCAAAAACTTAAGTGAGTCAATTAAGGTAAATTTATGTAAATTAAGGTTCTTAATTCTGATTGGCTGAATCCCGCAAAAAAAACAGTCCGCACACTGATTTACGTGTGCTACGTTACTGCGCGTGTATTACTCTTCGTTTTGCGCCTCGTTTTTCCGAACGTTATTTTTTGACGGATGAGAAAATGCGTTCGGATCGTAATACCACCTTTAATTTTCGAGCGATAACCCTTAACGCTGCACACAACAAAAATTGCGCTGCGCGGACGAATTGGTGTGGAGAATGTAATAGAGCCCATAGAGTCATGGAACGGCAAAGCCATCATCCATCCAACCCTAGAATTGGTCATAGAGTCAGACGCCAGCAGATCTGGCTGGCGCACGCTGCGGATCACTTGCCACAGGTGTCAGTTGGGTTTCCACAGAGATAGGATTGTATATAATTGTTTAGAACTCCTTGCAGGATTGTTTGCTATTCAAGTTTTATTAAGCATTTCCAAGCAAGTTTCATACTCCTTAAGATGGACAACCTGTCCGCTGTGCGTTATATCAATCTTATAGGTGGCCCCAGGTCCAAACAATTGGCGGAGACAGATAAATCTTTTTGGGGATTTTGCCTGCCTCTCAATCTCTCAGTCCAAGCCAATACATTCCAGGGTTCAGCAATGTAATGGCGGACTGGAATTCAAGGTATCTGATAGATTCCAGCGATTGTAGATTAGATGCCAGGGTATTTGCCAGTTTGTCATACCTCTGGGGTCCCTTCTCCATAGATTTATTCACTTCTCGCCTCAATACCCTTTTACCACAATACTACTGTTGAAGACCAGACCCCATGGCCTTGGCCACAGTTGCTCTGGTCCAGACTTTGACTCTAGGGACGCTTTACGCTTTACCTCTGTTCATTCTCATTTCAACAGTAATAAGACTAGTACAAGTACAATTAGCTACAATAGTACTCATAACACCCTTATGGAGGTCTCAACTAGGGATGAGCCGAACACCCCCGTGTTCGGTTCGCATTCGAACTCGAACAATTTCAAAAGTTCAAGTTCGAACGCGAACCGAACTCAATGCAAGTCAATGGCACTCGAAAGTTCTAATTTTAGAGTGCCCTCCAAGAGGGCATATATGCAAGATATTTGCCATAAAAGGTGTATGGGGGTCCGGGTAGTGCCCTGGGGGACAGGAAACAAGGACAAAAAGTAAAGAAAAAAAGTAAAAAAAAATTTTTTTTAAAGGAACAGTGAGTTTTCTATGAAATAACGGTTAAAAATAAAAACGATTTTTTTTCGGATGTATAGAAACATTTAAAAACAAAAAAATGAAATTTCAAATGACGGTAAACGTTTTTCCTTTAATCTATTCATAAACAACTGCTTGGGGCGGCAGTCTGTATGAAAAGAGGAGACATTTTAGGACACACAGAACAAGTTTAGTGATTTTTTGGGCTAAATTATGGTGAAACTTATGCAGGCTTTGGATGAAAGTAACAATAGGTGCTTTAAAAGTGGGCCTTTAGTGTCGGCAACAGTGCCGTCACACCGTAACCCCTCTGTGGTATTTTGGAAGAGTACAGGGTTGGACCTTGCAGTCCAATATTAAAATGATATAAATCTAGTAATATAGGCGTCTGTGGCAGTGCACCCAAATATTGTGCCTTTGGTGGCAGCAAGTGCCTTCACACTGTAACCCCTCTGTGGTATTGTGGAAGAGTGCGGTGGTGGACCCTACGGTCCAATATTAAAATGATATGAATCTGGTAATATAGGCGTCAGTGGCAGTGCACCCAAATATTGTACCTTTGGTGGCAGCAAGTGCTTCCCACCGTAACCACTTTTGTGGTATTGTGGAAGAGTGCAGGGTTGGACCCTGCAGTCCAATATTAAAATGATATAAATCTGGTAATATAGGCGTCAGTGGCAGCGCACCCAAATATTGTGCCTTTGGTGGCAGCAAGTGCCTTCACACTGCAACCCCTCTGTGGTATTGTGGAAGAGTGCAGTGGTGGACCCTGCGGGCCAATATTAAAATTATATGAATCTGGTAATATAGGCGTCAGTGGCAGTGCACCCAAATATTGTACCTTTGGTGGCAGCAAGCCTTCACACCGTAACCCCTTTGTGGTATTTTGGAAGAGTGCAGGGTTGGACCCTGCAGTCCAATATTAACCCCTTAAGGGCCGCAGACGTACCCTGTACGTCCTATCCTCGGGTCTCCCTGAGACCCGCGGATGTACAGGGTACGTCAGCGGCACCTAATCCCCCTCTCGCCTGATACTCACCTCCCTCGCTGGATCCCTCGGCGATCTGGCAGGGAGGAAGCCTGCCCATGTGATTTACATGGGCAGGCGAGGCTGATGACGTCGCCACGCTGCGTGGTGACGTCATCAGCAGGCGTCCCCATGCAAAGCAATGGAGGGGAGGGGGGGCTCCTTCGGAGCCCTCTATCTCCCCAACCATTGCAGCTAGGGAGATGCATTTTACACTGCAGAAAAGGGGAGGGTCTCCCCTTTTCAGCGGTGTATAGCATTAACTGTTTCGCCACCGGATCACGTTTTGACGCCAATTGGCGCCAAAACGGGATTCAAACCTGGAGGGGGCTGACATCTTGGATGTCAGCCAAGCCTCCAGGTCCCCCCCCACCCACTGACAACCTCACCATATGTGTGAGGATGTCAGTGGGCCAGTTAACCATCTAGCTGCCATGTAGAGATAAGGGGATCCTAAGGATCCCCATATCTCCCGATCCATGGCAGCTAGATGGTCATAGTTGACATCATTTGAAAGGCCTGATTATGGCCTTTCCAATGATACCAAACATGACCAGGTTTGGTTTAAAAAAAAAAAAGAATTTTGTCTGGGGGGGTTTAATTAAATAGGACCTAGGCTATCATCTAAAAATAATTAGCACAAAATGGTCTGAATGATCGCAGCGCACATAGGTGAACTGTCTCAGTAGTGAAGGGGTTAAAAAGCAAACGCATGTAAAAATTGGGTATTTCTAGTCTTGGGAGAAAATTTTGAACCTATTTAGCCGGGGTCTTTTTGGGTGGTTGTAGATTTTGGGGATTAAGTTACGAAAAAGTGTGTTTTTACCATTTTTTCCTCATATTTCATATTTTTTTTATAGTAAATTATTCGATATGATGGAAATAATGGTATTTCTAGAAAGTCCATTTAATGGCGGGAAAAAGGGTGTATAATATGTGTGGGTTGAATAAACGAGTAAGAGGAAAATTTGACCTAAACACTAACAGCGCAGAAACGTAAAAACAGCAGCGGTCACTAAAAGACGGATTTGTGTAAAACCGCCCGGTCACTAAGGGGTTAAAATGATATGAATCTGGTAATATAGGCATCAGTGGCAGTGCACCCAAATATTGTGCCTTTGGTGAAAGCAAGTGCCTTCACACCGTAAGTAACCCATCTGTGGTATTGTGGAAGAGTGCAGTGGTGGAGGTTTTGTGAATGCAGAAGAGATCCCCGATCTATTCCGTTACGTCAGCATCAGGGGATTGATAGCTGCTGATCCAGGACTGATTAATTTTTATAAATGTCAGCCGGTCTACAGAGTCGGTGGACAGACGCACTCTTTTGTCTGTGACAAAACCTCCAGCGGCACTGAATGTCCTTTCAGAAAGCACGCTGGATGAAGGGCAACCTAGTAGCTGCATAGCATATTGGCTAAGTTCTGGCCAGTGATCCAATCTCAACACCCAGTAAGCCAGTGGATCATCTGCTGGAAAGGTATCCAGGTCTTCCCTTGCCCCTAGGTAGTCCTGGACCATATGGTGAAGACGCTGGCAATGGGTGCCTACATTTGACGTCCCTGGGCGTCGTGGACTAAAAAAATTGGAAAAGGCATCAGTCAAGAGGCCCCTTTCACCGCTTTTCCTCTGATCAACTGCAGCCTCAGAAGCACCTGTGTCATCACTTGGTAACCTACCAGTGCCTGGAAAGGTGTTACACAAATGTCGCTTTAGAGCGTCCTCAAGTTTTTTCATCCTGTCCTCCCTCTGTGAGGGCAGGATGAGCTCTGCAACTTTACCCTTGTATCGTGGATGAAGAAGGCTTGCCAACCAGTAATGATCCCTCTCCATGATAGCACGAACCCTGGTGTCCTTTACCAGGCTTTGCAGGATAAGGGAGCCCATGCAGCGTAGGTTAGCATTAGCTTCTGAGTCTTCCTGGTCAATGAGGATGACCCCATTGTGCACTTCCTCCTCCCAGCCACGTACTAGTCCTTGGGATTCTAGGCACACCAAACCCTCCCTTGAGGAATCCCCACCTTCAATGCCCCCACTACTTAAATATTCCTCCTCCTCCTCCTGTCTGATCTGAGGACCTGCAGGAATGCTGTCTGCGGAAAGACTGGGGCCTTGAGAGCTAGGGAAGGCCTCCTCCTCCTCCTGCTGCTCTGCCTCTAGTGCCACATCTATAATTCCCTTCAGAGTGCGCTCCAGCAGGAACACTAAAGGAATCGTGTCACTGTTGCATGCACTGTCCCTGCTCACCATTATGGATGAGCCGAACACCCCCGTGTTCGGTTTGCATTCGAACTCGAACAATTTCAAAAGTTCGAGTTCGAACTCGAACACGAACCGAACTCAATAGTTCGAATTCTAGAGTGCCCTCCAAGAGGGCATATATATATTTTTTTTGAGAAAGGATTTTACCAGGAAGGATACATTAAGATTTCTCTTGCTTTCAAGTATGTCCTGGGTGGCAAGTATGTACCATTAGGTGTCTTGCCAAGGACACTTACTGGAGATGTTGCTCGCTGGGATCAAACCCATGACTCCACAGGCTCTCTCCATGCAGAGCAGTGACATTACCTCTACTCCACCCAGCCGGTACTATTTGCCATAAAAGGTGTATGGGGGTCCCGATAGTGCCCTGGGGGACAGGAAACAAGGAAAAAAAGTTTTTTAAAAAAGCTTTTAAAGGAACAGTGAGTTTTCCATGAAATAAGGGTTAAAAATAAAAATGAAAAATTCCTTCAATTATCGTGCCTAGGAGGTCCCCATAACCTGCCCGTGAAGTGGAGGATTTGTAGGATGTATAGAAACATTTAAAAACAAAAAAATGACATTTCAAATGACGGTAAATGGTTTTCCTTTAATCTATTCATAAACAACCGCTTGGGGCGGCAGTCTGTATGAGAAGAGGAGACATTTTAGGACACGCAGAACAAGTTTAGTGATTTTTTTGGCTAAATTATGGTGAAACTTAGGCTAGGGTCAGACAAACGTATTTTTCACGAATGGATGTATTTTTTCACGGAATACGCGGTAGCGGTCATATGATGCGCATTTCCGTCCGTAATTTTGTACGGATCATCAATAAAACTAGACTTGTGCACCAATTTTTACTCGTTTCGGCCGATTTCCATTTCGGTTCGGTTCGTTATGACTCGTTTTTGTATCGACTTTTTTTCGGAATATCGGCCATTTTCGTGTTTTCGGGTCTGCTCGTTTTTCGTATCGACTTTTTTTCGTGATTTCGGAAATATTCGTGTTTTTCGGAACGTCTGTTCTCCTCGTTTCAAAGTGTCTATTCGATTTGACGTAAACTAATGGTTTATTGGTTTGTTTTTCGGATCTGATAATTTCTGTCGATACGATAATTCTGTCGATACTCTGTACATCAGCACTAGCGGTATCACGTTCTCGAAAAAATGCGTTTGTTTGCTGCTTGCATTGCGCGGCCACTTCTTTCGTGCAGCCGTACTTCGTATATTGCTCGTCATTGGCCGTCATTTGCTGCTACTACGGCCGTAATAAAGTGCGGCTGCACGCGCGTTCGCACTGCGTTCGTCTGACCCCAGCCTTATGCAGGCTTTGGATGAAAGTAACAATAGGTGCTTTAAAATTGGGCCTTTAGTGTCGGCAACTGTGCCGTCACACCATAACCGTATTGTGGAAGAGTGCAGGGTTGGACCCTGCGGTCCAATATTAAAATGATATGAATCTGGTATAGGCGTCAGTGGCGGTGCAGCCAAATATTACTGCGCTATAGTGTATGGCAGGATGGAAGCGCACCAGCAGTAACAAGCAGCGGAATATACCAGACAGGGGCACAGAGCGAGAGTAGTTGTTATAACAAAACCAGCTCGACAACGTTTAGGCACTAGTACTGCGCTACTGTATATGGTGAGAATTGGCACATACCAGTCCCGGCGGCTCTGCGTCATCAAGCACCGCCCTGCCCCTGATCACTCACAGCTGCGCCGGGTGCCGCCGGAGCTCCTGGCATTCGGCCAGCTGGCTGCACCATGCGTCCGATTGCCACCCGAGGCCCTGGATATCACAATATTACAATCCAAAAGCAAACGGGTTAAGTAACCAAATTTGTAAGAAGAATAATTAATGCAGCATATGAATCCTCATACTGCCGGGCAGCACCTTAAGGCCCGGTTCACACCTAAGCATTTTACAGCGCGTTCCTGCACGCTGTAAAACGCATAAACAGGGAAATCCTATTATTTGCTATGGGACCCGTTCATATCTGGGTGTTTTACAGCGTGCAGGAACGTGCTGTAAAACGTCCTAGGCCCAAAGAAGTACAGGAGCTTCTTTGGGGCGTATTGCAGCGCGTTCACTCTGCAGGCTATGGCCGTGAACGCGCTGCAATGCGTGTTTGCATGTTTTTTTACGTTTGCGCGATACGCGTGTTAAAAAACGCATGTATTGCACGCGTAAAAAAACGCAGGTGTGAACCCAGCCTTACAGTATAATTAATGCAGCATATGGTTCCGCACACTGCCGGGCAGCACCTCTACAGTTTGTGGATCCAGGAATCAGGTGAGTATTAGAAAGAAAAAAAAGGATTTTATTTTATGTTGCTGGGGACATTTAAAAATGTCCTCGGATTAAATTTTTTTAAAAAATGTTTTATCCCATAGGCTTCAATGTTAAAAATATTCCCGTTTTAATTCAATATCTAATAAACCATTGCTTATAATATTCCGCAGTAAAGAGTCTCTTTATTTTTAGATTTTTTAGGATTTTTTTAAGCATTTTTATACTTTTTTTAAAAAAAATCGAACCGAACACACAGAAATGTACAAAATTGATCTGTTTGCACTAGGGCTAAACAAATCACTAAGCATAAGTGACAAAGGGATTAAAAGAAAATTGAAATTTTTTTCAGGCACATAGCCAAAACTAAAAACCAGATAAGGTATGATCATACTTGACAAACATACACAGATATGATCATGAGGTGTTTAGTTACCACTATTAGTTTAGTGGGTTTTCGAACACGTGGAAATGTTCATAGTTCGCGAACTTTCAAACGGCCACTGTTCGAATCGAACTCCGAACCGATCGAACCGAACAGCTCATCCCTACTCACCATCCTCGTTGCCTCCTCAAATGGTGACAGTACAGTGCATACATCCTTGATCATCAGCCACTGCAGGGGGGGGGAAACCAAGTTGACCTGAACCTGTCCTTGTGCCATACTCACACAGGTACTCGTTGATGGCCCTCTGCTGCTTGTGCAGACATTGCAGCATTGCTAATGTCGAGTTCCACCTGGTGGGCATGTCACAGATCAGACAGTTTGTGGGAAGGTGGAATTCTCTTGAATTTCTGCCAGGCGAACACTTGCTGGGAATGACCGTCTGAAGTGGCTGCAGATTTTTCTGGCCTGGCTGAGAAGCTGTGCCAGCCCTGGGTACCTGGTTAGGAAATGCTGTACCACCAGATTTAGGACGTGTGCTAGGCATGGTACATGCGTCATCTTACCCAGGCGTAGGGCGGAGAGAAGGTTGCTGCCATTATCACAGACGATCATTCCCAGCTGAAGCTGGCGTGGTGTTAACCATCTCTGCACCTGCCCCTGCAGAGCTGACAGAATTTCTGGCCCAGTGTGGCTCTTGTCCCCTAAACAAACCAGCTCAAGCACAGCACGGCATCTTTTTGCTTGAGCCATTGCATAGCCCCTGTCACGCGTCGGTTTAACTGCCAATTCGCCAGAGACAGAGAAGGAGGAGGAGGAAGAGGGAGAGGTGGTGGTGGAGCAGACAGACCTCATACAAGCAGATTTCTGGAGGCGTGGTGGATGAACAAGCTCCAGCATAGAGCCCCATCTTGGATCCCTCCCATCTGCAATCAGAGTTACCCAGTGTGCCGTGAAGGAAATGTAACGGCCCTGTCCATGCTTGCTGGATCACGTGTCTAAAGTCACGTGCACCTTGCTGCTGACTGCCTTTCCCAATGACTGGATAACATTGTCTTCCACGTGCTGGTATAGTGCTGGAATGGCCTTCCGTGAAAAGAAATGGCGTTTTGGAACCTGCCACTGTGGTACAGCACATTCAGCAAATTCACAGAAGGAAGCAGAGTCCACCAGCTGGAAAGGCAGCAGCTGTGCATTTTCATTACATTACACCAATAAAACCACATCTAGCAATAAAATAAGAGGTCCATAGGCTCACACGCAAAACCAAAACGAAAACAGGAAAAATGGTCTTTAAAAAGGGTTCAGTCTTTAGTCCTGTGGCTCGCTGAAAAGAGCTCTCATGTCTGTTCCGTGACACTGGCATTTAGACGCTGTGCTTGGGGATTGTTGGGACTATATTTTTGCTTACGCTGCAGCAGCTGGGGCAACGTAATCTGACTGCGTAAATCTTCAGCTGATGGGATGCTGTCCCATTGTGAGGAAGGACCTGGTACATCCATTACTGTAGCATCATCCCTGTCAGTGGAGGTTGGAGTCAATGACATGGCAGGACATATAGTGGGGGTAGAGACAGGTGAGGAGGACCTACGCAAAGTGTTGCGCTAATGGGATGCATGGCAGGTGGTCATATGTTGCCTCAAGCACTTGGTACCCAAGCGTCCGTTGTCTTTCCCATGCTTGATCCTCATCTGACATAGATTACAAATAGCAATGGTGGGGTCTGCTGCACATTTCTTAAAGAACTCCCAGACAGCAGAGTTCCTGGACGTGTGCTTTGAGACAACAGCGCTCTGCACCTGAGCAGTTCTGACATCTGATGCCTTGGACTGGCTACGGTTGGTCATAGAGGACGTTGTGCCTCGTGTTTGTTGTGCATCCTCCTCCTCACTTGACTCCTCTGTTCGATCAGGCACCCAGGTGGAGTCAGTGACCTCATCATCATTGTCACCACTCCCTATCTCCTCGTCACTGGAGCCAACTTGGCAGTATGCCGCAGCTGCTGGGGCAACATGAGTGCCAGTTATTTGTGTGTCACTGGCACCCCCTTCCTCTAGGTTGATTATATTCCCTTCCTCAACCTCAGAGATTGAATCAGAGCACTGTAGTTGCTGCGCATCCTCAAGCAGCATGTCACTGTCATTGTAGTCAAACAATTCAGCTGACTCCTCCGTGTGTGATAGTGAGGCTACGGCAGGAGTAGCTGTGGACATGGAGGCTGCATTAGATGCTTTGGCAGCTGAGGTGGACTGTAAACCACTACAAGCCTGGCTGGCAGAGGACTCGGAGGATGAGGATGGCCTGGTTAGTCAATCCACCAAATCCTCTGTATGTTGCTGCTGCTTAAGATGGCCAGCACCAGTTAGAAAGGACAAGTGTGCCCCTGCTGAGGATGCACCACGTCCACGACGACCAGAGGCACAGCCTCCCGACACAGAGGCTGCTTGCCCTCTTATCTGTGTCTGGGAGCATCTGCCTGTCCTTTTCGGTCTTTCTGACATGGTGAGTTATATATAGATTAAAGATATACAGAACTCTGAATCAACTCTGTTATAAAAATTGGAGATATGCTGCAGAACTCTGATTCAACTCTGGTATAACTCAGTAAGACACCCTGATAGCTGGCAGCCAGTGACAAGACACAGATTAAAATACCCAGAAACCTCCTATAAGTCTGTGAGACACCCTGACAGCTGGCAGCCAGTGACAAGACACAAATTACAATTTCCAGGAGCCTCCTATAAATCAGTGAGCCCCCCTGATGGGTGGCAGTGTGACAAGACACAGATTACAATTCCCAGGAACCTCCTATAAATCAGTGAGCCCCCCTGATGGGTGGCAGTGTGAGAAGACACAGATTACAATTCGCAGAAATCTGCTAGAAGTATGTGGGACCCCCTGATAGCTGGCAGTGAGAAGACACAGATTACAATTCCCAGAAACCTCCTATAAATCAGTGAGACCCACTGATGGGTGGCTGTGAGAACACACAGATTAGAACAATTCCCAGATATCTTGTAGAAGTGAGACCCTCATAATTGCTGCTGGCAGTGAGAACACAAAGAGTAGAACAATTCCCAGATATTTTGTAGAAAAGACTGACCCCAAAATAGTTGATGGCAGTGAGAACACACAGATTACCACAATTCCCAGATATCTTCTAGAAGTGAGACCCCCACAATTGCTGCTGGCAGTGAGAACACAAAGATTAGAACAATTCCCATATATTTTGTAGAAATGAGACCCGCAAAATAGTTTGTGGCTAGGGATGAGTCGAACACCCCTGTGTTCGGTTTGTATCCGAACAGCCGAACAACCGAAATGTTTGAATACGAACTCGAACACAATGTAAACCTATGGGGGCCGAACATGCAAAATGTGTTCGCAGTTCTCCTAAATGTAGCGGTGGCTGCCGGTACATTTAGGAGACCTGTGGCTGCGGCCCCCAGCCCCTGTAACTCACCTGTCCTGCAGCTGTCCCGGCCTCCTGTTCCCCGGGCCGTCAGCTCCTCCGATCCGTCTGGCCGCGGCTCCTCTCTGCCCCACGTCTTCATGCAGAATGATCTGATTGGGTAAAGTCCTGCGCCTGACTTGGACTTTGCTCAATCAGGGCTCTAATTCAATATTGAGCCCTGATTGCGCAAAGTCCGGTTAGGTGCAGGACTTTGCCCAATCAGAGCTCAGCATGAAGATGAGCTTTAACCAAGCTCTGATTGGTTAAAGTCTTGCACTGACTTTAACCAATCAGAGCTTGGTTAAAGCTCTGCCCCATGCCTCATCTTCATGCTGAGCTCTGATTGGGCAAAGTCCTGCACCTGACCTGGACTTTGCCCAATCAGGGCTCAATATTGAATCAGAGCCCTGATTGGGCAAAGTCCAGGTCAGGCGCAGGACTTTGCCCAATCAGATCATTCAGCATGAAGATGTGGGGCAGAGAGGAGCCGCAGCCAGACGGATCAGAGGAGCTGATGGACCGGGGAACAGGAGACCGGGACAGCTGCAGGACAGGTGAGATATGGGGGCCGCAGCCACAGGTCTCGTAAATGTACCGGCAGCCGCCGGTACATTTAGGAGACCTGTGGACACATTTTTATTATGGAATGTCCGCGGTCGAACAAACCGTGAACATCCCATAATGTTCGGCGTTCGCCGGACACTCGAACGACCGATGTTCGATTCGAACTCACGTTCGAATCGAACCGAACGCTCATCCCTATTGGTGGCAGTGAGAACACACAGATTACAACAATTCCCAGATATTTTGTAGAAGTGAGACCCCCCCCAATAGCTGGTGGCAGTGAGAACACACACTAACACAACAATCTCCTCTCAAAAAACACGTGCTGGGGTTGTAAGAGACACCTTATATAGTGTGCTGTGGGACTTAACTCTGTGAGCCCATGATTGGGCAAAATTTGCCCAATCAGGACTCTGAGCCGTGAATGGCATAGTCTTGCACCTTTCTTGCCAATTACAAGCTTCAGGCCTGTGGAAAAAGTGCATTGTGGTCCATTGTGGTGCATTGTGGGTGAACATGCAGCGAACACGTGGAAATGTTCGGTGTTCACGAACATCCGAACGGGCGATGTTCGAATCGAACTCCGAACATATTGAACCGAACAGCTCATCCCTAGTCTCAACCATGGTTCCTGCGTCTTCTGGCACTGTCTGTAGACGTTCCCAGGCTAATTCGGGTCTCATCATCCACCCTGGGGGACCCGGAGGGAACGCTTCAGAATCTTTTGAGACCTCACTCATTACACTTAATAGCTTGGAAAATATCAGGGGTCACTGGCTTTCAGTCAACATTTCAGAAGCAACTACCTCCTTGTTGTCGAGTTTCTGGGCCCCTCTACTAGGAGGAGATATGGTACCGCATGGAACTCATTGGTTTCTTGGTGTGTGTAACAACAAGTTGATCCCATTTCAGCTCCTTTGAGTAGCTTGTTGAGTTTCTTCACTCATTTATTTGAGGATGGTAAAGCTTATCGCTGATTAATACCTTCAGATCGGCGATATCTGCTTCACATCAGGGTTTTAATGGTATTCCTGGAGGAAAACACCCTATTGTATGTGGGTTATTGAAGGGTATAGGATGTAAACAAACCCCTCGTTCCCGTATTCTAACATCTGGGATGTTAATATAGTGTTACATCCTTGGCCCCCGCAGCGCTTCCTGGGGGGTCAGGGCACCAGGTGGCATCGCTAGCTAGCCTGTTGCCAGTAGTAAGGGCTGGCAAAATGGCATCTGAGGGGGCGGAGCTAAGCATAAGTTCAAAAGTTCAAGGAACCATCAGCCTTTAAAAGAGGCTGAGAGTTGGTGCTCCTTGAACTGTGGTGGAAGTAGTTGGAGTTAGTGTAGTTCAAGTTCCTGCATTGCCTGGTGTCTGATTTCTTGATATTGACCTGTTTCTGGCTGAGGACCTGTATACGTTTTGACCTGGATATCCTTATCGACCATTCTCTTTCATATCCCTATTGTACTTTTGCCTGAGTTTGTGTCAGATTCACGTTTATGGTTTTGCCATATGGTTTATGTTATCTGTCTAGTTCTTGTCCTGGTTATTTCTGGTTCATGTATATTACTTTCTAGTTTATGTTCCTCAGTTCCCAGTTTTATGTATCCTGTCTAGTATATGTTTCCTTGTTTGCTATACGGAATCCAATCTTAGATTGTAGGCCTTCCCTGCAGGCTAATGAACACATGTGTTCCCCCTCTGTATAGCTGAGTCATACAGTATATCCAATCTTAGATTGTAGGCCTTCCCTGCAGGCTAATGAACACATGTGTTCCCCCTCTGTATAGCTGAGTCATACAGTATATCCAATCTTAGATTGTAGGCCTTCCCTGCAGGCTAATGAACACATGTGTTCCCCCTCTGTATAGCTGAGTCATACAGTATATCCAATCTTAGATTGTAGGCCTTCCTGCAGGCTAATGAACACATGTGTTCCCCCTCTGCATAGCTGAGTCATACAGTATATCCATCTTAGATTGTAGGCCTTCCCTGCAGGCTAATGAACACATGTGTTCCCCCTCTGTATAGCTGAGTCATACAGTATATCCAATCTTAGATTGTAGGCCTTCCCTGCAGGCTAATGAACACATGTGTTCCCCCTCTGTATAGCTGAGTCATACAGTATATCCAATCTTAGATTGTAGGCCTTCCCTGCAGGCTAATGAACACAAGTGTTCCCGCTCTGTATGTCTCATAAGCAGGGCTCGAGTCGAGCGGGAACGCGCAGGAACGGCGTTCCCGCACTTTTCCCACAGCGGGAACGCTGCGGGAACGCTGCGGGAACGCAGCGTTCCCGCTGTGGCCCGAGCCCGAACGCCGCCGCCGCACATTGCCGGCGGCCGGCGTGCTTCCTGTTACAAGGGCCAGCTGACAGGAGGTGGAGCCGCTCGCCTGGCTGTTTCATAGTTCCCAGGCGAGCGGCTGCACTTCCTGTCAGCGGCCACTGAAGCAGGAAGCACGCGGCCGCTGGCAGAGGAGCAGAAGCAGCAGCAGCAGAGGTGAGCTGGGCTGGGGGCAGTATCCCTGAGACCTGGGGGGGCAATATCCCTGAGACCTGGGGGGGCAATATCCCTGAGACCTGGGGGGGGCAATATCCCTGAGACCTGGGGGGGGCAATATCCATGAGACCTGGGGGGGGCAATATCCATGAGACCAGGGGGGCAATATCCATGAGACCAGGGGGGCAATATCCATGAGAGCTGGGGCATTATCCATGAGACCAGGGGGCAATATCCATGAGAGCTGGGGCAATATCCATGAGAGCTGGGGCAAATCCATGAGAGCTGGGGCATTATCCATGAGAGCTGGGGCAATATCCATGAGAGCTGGGGCAGTATCCATGAGAGCTGGGGGCATTATCCATATGAGCTGGGGGCATTATCCATGAGAGCTGGGGCATTATCCATGAGACCTGGGGCAATATCCATGAGAGTTGGGGCATTATCCATGAGACCTGGGGCAATATCCATGAGAGCTGGGGCATTATCCATGAGACCTGGGGGCATTATCCATGAGACCTGGGCAATATCCATGAGAGCTGGGGGCATTATCCATGAGACCTGGGGCAATATCCATGAGAGCTGGGGCAATATCCATGAGAGCTGGGGGCATTATCCATGAGAGCTGGGGCATTATCCATGAGAGCTGGGGCATTATCCATGAGAGCTGGGGCATTATCCATGAGAGCTGGGCATTATCCATGAGAGCTGGGGGCAATATCCATGAGAGCTGGGGCATTATCCATGAGAGCTGGGGCATATCCATGAGAGCTGGGGCATTATCCATGAGAGCTGGGGCATATCCATGAGAGCTGGGGGCAATATCCATGAGAGCTGGGGCATTATCCATGAGAGCTGGGGCATATCCATGAGACCAGGGGGCAATATCCATGAGAGCTGGGGCATTATCCATGAGAGCTGGGGCATTATCATGAGAGCTGGGGGCAATATCCATGAGAGCTGGGGCATTATCCATGAGAGCTGGGGCATATCCATGAGACCAGGGGGCAATATCCATGAGAGCTGGGGCATTATCCATGAGAGCTGGGGCATTATCCATGAGAGCTGGGGCATTATCCATGAGAGCTGGGGGCAATATCCATGAGAGCTGGGGCATTATCCATGAGAGCTGGGGCATATCCATGAGACCAGGGGGCAATATCCATGAGAGCTGGGGCATTATCCATGAGAGCTGGGGCATATCCATGAGACCAGGGGGCAATATCCATGAGAGCTGGGGGGGCAATATCCATGAGAGCTGGGGCATTATCCATGAGAGCTGGGGCATATCCATGAGAGCTGGGGCATTATCCATGAGAGCTGGGGCATTATCCATGAGAGCTGGGGGGGGCAATATCCATGAGACCAGGGGGGCAATATCCATGAGACCAGGGGGGCAATATCCATGAGAGCTGGGGCAATACCATGAGAGCTGGGGCAATATCCATGAGAGCTGGGGCATTATCCATGAGAGCTGGGGGCAATATCCATGAGAGCTGGGGCATTATCCATGAGAGCTGGGGCATATCCATGAGACCAGGGGGCAATATCCATGAGAGCTGGGGCAGTATCCATGAGAGCTGGGGGCATTATCCATGAGAGCTGGGGCATTATCCATGAGACCTGGGGCAATATCCATGAGAGTTGGGGCATTATCCATGAGACCTGGGGCAATATCCATGAGAGCTGGGGCAATATCCATGAGAGCTGGGGGCATTATCCATGAGAGCTGGGGGCATTATCCATGAGAGCTGGGGCATTATCCATGAGAGCTGGGGCATTATCCATGAGAGCTGGGGGCAATATCCATGAGAGCTGGGGCATTATCCATGAGAGCTGGGGCATATCCATGAGAGCTGGGGCAATATCCATGAGAGTTGGGGCATTATCCATGAGACCTGGGGCAATATCCATGAGAGCTGGGGCAATATCCATGAGAGCTGGGGGCATTATCCATGAGCTGGGGGCATTATCCATGAGAGCTGGGCATTATCCATGAGAGCTGGGGCATTATCCATGAGAGCTGGGGGCAATATCCATGAGAGCTGGGGCATTATCCATGAGAGCTGGGGCATATCCATGAGAGCTGGGGCATTATCCATGAGAGCTGGGGCATTATCCATGAGAGCTGGGGGCAATATCCATGAGAGCTGGGGCATTATCCATGAGAGCTGGGGCATATCCATGAGACCAGGGGGCAATATCCATGAGAGCGGGGGCATTATCCATGAGAGCTGGGGCATTATCCATGAGAGCTGGGGGAAATATCCATGAGAGCTGGGGCATTATCCATGAGAGCTGGGGCATATCCATGAGACCAGGGGGCAATATCCATGAGAGCTGGGGCATTATCCATGAGAGCTGGGGCATTATCCATGAGACCTGGGGGCATTATCCATGAGAGCTGGGGGCAATATCCATGAGAGCTGGGGGCATTATCCATGAGAGCTGGGGCATATCCATGAGACCAGGGGGCAATATCCATGAGAGCTGGGGCATTATCCATGAGAGCTGGGGCATATCCATGAGACCAGGGGGCAATATCCATGAGAGCTGGGGGGGGGCAATATCCATGAGACCAGGGGGGCAATATCCATGAGACAAGGGGGGCAATATCCATGAGAGCTGGGGCAATATCCATGAGAGCTGGGGGCATTATCCATGAGACCTGGGGCAATATCCATGAGAGCTGGGGGGGGGCAATATCCATGAGACCAGGGGGGCAATATCCATGAGACCAGGGGGGCAATATCCATGAGAGCTGGGGCAATATTCATGAGAGCTGGGGCAGTATCCATGAGAGCTGGGGCATTATCCATGAGAGCTGGGGCATTATCCATGAGAGCTGGGGCATTATCCATGAGACCAGGGGGCATTATCCATGAGACCTGGGGGCATTATCCATATGAGCTGGGGCAATTATATCCATGTGAACTGGGGAAAATATATCCATATAACCAGTGCTGTGTATATTATTCTTGGGGTTCAGTGCTGTGTATATCATCCTGGAGGCTCAGTGCTGTGTATATTATTCTTGGGGTTCAGTGCTGTGTATGTTATTCTGGGGGCTCAGTGCTGTGTATATTATCCTGGAGGCTCAGTGCTGTGTATATTATTCTTGGGGTTCAGTGCTGTGTATATTATTCTGGGGGCTCAGTGCTGTGTATATTATCCTGGAGGCTCAGTGCTGTGTATATTATTCTTGGGGTTCAGTGCTGTGTATATTATTCTGGGGGCTCAGTGCTGTGTATATTATTCTGGGGGCTCAGTGCTGTGTATATTATTCTGGGGGCTCAGTGCTGTGTATGTTATTCTGGGGGTTCAGTGTTGTGTATGTTATTCTGGGGGTCAGTGCTGTGTATGTTATTCTGGGGGCTCAGTGCTGTGTATGTTATTCTGGGGGCTCAGTGCTGTGTATATTATTCTGGGGGTTCAGTGCTGTGTATATTATTCTTGGGGTTCAGTGCTGTGTATATTATTCTGGGGGCTCAGTGCTGTGTATGTTATTCTGGGGGTTCAGTGTTGTGTATGTTATTCTGGGGCTCGTGCTGTGTATATTATTCTGGGGCTCAGTGCTGTGTATATTATCCTGGAGGCTCAGTGCTGTGTATATTATTCTTGGGGTTCAGTGCTGTGTATATTATTCTGGGGGTTCAGCGCTGTGTATATTATTCTTGGGGTTCAGTGCTGTGTATATTATTCTGGGGGCTCAGTGCTGTGTATATTATTCTGGGGGTTCAGCGCTGTGTATATTATTCTGGGGGCTCAGTGCTGTGTATATTATTCTGGGGGCTCAGCGCTGTGTATATTATTCTGGGGTTCAGCGCTGTGTATATTATTCTGGGGGTTCAGCGCTGTGTATATTATTCTGGGGGCTCAGTGCTGTGTATATTATTCTGGGGGTTCAGCGCTGTGTATATTATTCTGGGGCTCAGTGCTGTGTATATTATTCTGGGGGTTCAGCGCTGTGTATATTATTCTGGGGGCTCAGTGCTGTGTATATTATTCTGGGGCTCAGCGCTGTGTATATTATTCTGGGGGCTCAGCGCTGTGTATATTATTCTGGGGGCTCAGTGCTGTGTATATTATTCTGGGGGCTCAGTGCTGTGTATATTATTCTGGGGCTCAGTGCTGTGTATATTATTCTGGGGCTCAGTGCTGTGTATATTATTCTGGGGGCTCAGCGCTGTGTATATTATTCTGGGGGCTCAGCGCTGTGTATATTATTCTGGGGGTTCAGTGCTGTGTATATTATTCTGGGGGTTCAGTGCTGTGTATATTATTCTGGGGGCTCAGTGCTGTGTATATTATTCTGGGGGCTCAGCGCTGTGTATATTATTCTGGGGGCTCAGCGCTGTGTATTTAATTCTGGGGGCTCAGTGCTGTGTATATTATTCTGGGGCTCAGTGCTGTGTATATTATTCTGGGGGCTCAGCGCTGTGTATATTATTCTGGGGCTCAGTGCTGTGTATATTATTCTGGGGCTCAGCGCTGTGTATATTATTCTGGGGCTCAGCGCTGTGTATATTATTCTGGGGGCTCAGTGCTGTGTATATTATTCTGGGGGCTCAGTGCTGTGTATATTATTCTGGGGGCTCAGCGCTGGTGTATATTATTCTGGGGGCTCAGCGCTGTGTATATTATTCTGGGGGTTCAGTGCTGTGTATATTATTCTGGGGGTTCAGTGCTGTGTATATTATTCTGGGGGCTCAGTGCTGTGTATATTATTCTGGGGGTCTGTGCCTGGAGATATATATATATATATATATATTTATATATATTGTATATAAAATGCGTTAGTCCAGTTGCCACAATAACGAGTATACCTGTAGGTAGTGATACCTTTCACTGATCAGTATAGTTTCCAGTTTACACTCTTGAAAGCTTGTCTTTTAAATGTAAAGTTAACCCAATTAAAATGGTATCACCGGCACGCACTGCTATACTCGTGATATATATATATATATATATATTTTCTTCAGGTAATGGGGGTTGTGGAATTCGTGGGTGAGTTCCCTCACTTTTTTTCCCAGGACTTGACCCCTGCTCATAAGTAAGTCTTGCATCAGCACTCTTGTTTTTGTATCACGTCATGTCTATGTATCTGTACACAGATAGTTAAGGTGTTTTCACTCAGCGACCTCCTGGCCACGAAGCCATTTGGAGCTGAGGTGATAATTAGGTTTCTTGTAGTACCTCCCTGGTGTGGGAATCAAGGTACTACAGCCTTTCCTGCTGTCTGTGTTCAAGAATCTGTCCCAAAGAATCCAAATAAACGCTACTCCAGGGTAGCGCCGTTACCGCTACCGTTACATATAGTTTTGAACTTTCTGGATATGTGGGCTAATAATCAAGCTCTGTCTATTAAAGTGATTTCTATGAAATTGGCCATTTTACTTTGCTTGATTTCCTGCAAAAGAGTCTCAGACATTCGAGCCCTACATTTATCTGGAAGAGTTTTTCCCCGACAGGGGTGAAATTTTCGATTTCCAACAGGACAAAGACTTCATTGTCGGATGTTTTTTATCCAGCCTTTCCACAGCGTCCTAAACTTTGCCCAGTGCGTTGTTTAAACGAATATGGAAGAGTTTCTGCCCCTAACAGGTCACTCCAATCCCAACGGTTATTCATATCCTTACGGAAAACCATACAATTCTGTAAATTCCACCACACTCGCTAAATGGATCATGTCAGAAGCTGGTGTAGACGTCTCCGTGTTCGGAGCTCATTCTTCCCGGAGTGCTTCTGCTTCCGATGTTTTTTACACAGATGTCGTCTTGAAGACATCTTAAAACAGCAGATTGGTCCAGAGAATCCACCTTTAGGGAGTTTTATTTTAAACCAGTGATTCACATGTCACAAATCACAATCACTAGTTAACTAAGCTTTGAACTAGCATAATAAGAGCCTCCGTGTCTTGTGGGATAATTCCCAGATTCCCCTATTATCATGACGGGGAATCATAATTATAATAAAGACACGGGGGCGAGTATTATATCTTTTCTTTACTTACGCCGATAGCAGCAAAGAAATTTCTCAAATACAACAATAAAAGTATTTAGAGAGAGAAAAAATACAGTTTAAACAACATATAACAATTACCGGTAATGAGCAGACCACTCCATAAATTCCCTGGTAGCCCTTGGCCACTCCTCTTTTCTTGATGCCAGACGGGCTAATATCTTCTCCAACAAAACTGAACAATGGAAGAATCTTCACCCTTCAATGAAAACTCCGACACAAAGTTCAAGCTCTTCTCCAACGAACAGAACAACAGAAGAACTCTCCGCCAACCAATGAAAGCTTCGACACGAAATTTAGGCTGTCGGAAAACAAATGTATTAGAGATCACCAAGAGCTTATATTAAGAGGATTTGAAAGATCCGTAATGATTACTGAAATTATTAAAACTTAATTGGGTTATTCCCACCCTTATATTTGGTTATTATCAGGGTGGGATAATACTCGCCCCCCGTGTCTTTATTATAATTAGGATTCCCCGTCATGATAATAGGGGAATCTGGGAATTATCCCACAAGACACGGAGGCTCCTATTATGCGAGTTCAAAGCTTAGTTAACTAGTGAATGTGACATGTGTGTGACGGAATGGGGTGTTGTCCGCCTGTGGGTGTGCTCCTATCTGCTCCTCCCACTGCGCTCACCGCCGGCCCGACTACCAAGCGGCATGGCACTCGGCGTCTCGAGCGGCCGGGAGTGACCCTGGGGAAGGGTTGGCGGGTTATAGCGAGGGACTCCTGTATAAGACCAGCCCGACCACCGAGCGTCACGGCACTCGGCGTCTCGAGCGGCTGATCTACTGACCTCGGGGAAGATGAGACCGTCTGCTGAGTTAGCTGCTCTGATGGGAAACGTTTCGTCCATGGTTTACTTGTTCGGACGGGAAATGTTTCGGATGGGCCACATTTCGATGGGTCGATGCGCGCGGGAAGCGCCGCGTCGGAGCTTCGGATCGAGCCGCAGAGTCGAAGCGGGTACGATCGTTCGGGGAATAGATGCGCGGAAGCGGCGCCGCAATTCCGATTCGGAGATACGGAATTATCGTGGAGGCGGCGGTTCACTGTTCCGATGCGCGGGACGTCGCCACAGCGGTCGAGGAGTCGTACCTCGTGGGTGATGCGCACAGAGACTGCGAGGAGCCTCGTGTGGCGAAGGATCAGAAAAGACACCAGGCGAAGCTGAATGTACAGGTTGAACTGAACTTTACTGGGAACTTCACATGTATTTATCAACAATCATACATAGACAAGACAATGGAATCCCTGCCCGCCCCCCCATGATCTCATTGGCCCTTTCTTGAGTTGGAGTGCCTTGGTCCCGATTCGTATTGGTCGATTAGTAACCGGACGTTCCGAATCGGCCATTTTTCGATTCGGCCAATTCGACCGGATGTTCCGAATCGGCCATTTTACGATTCGGCCACTCCGACCGGATCCACGAGGCGATGGCAAATGGCGACGGGCAAAACATACAATGGGTGTCTTACATACTCTACACAGTTATACACACAGGGGACACTTTTATTACATCACACAATAACAACCACATCTAATAAAATAATCAAGATGTTCCTATGGTGCAACAGCACCTAAGGGTCCATAGTAACCCCAACGTCATTAAAGCTGTCCCTGGCTGAGGGTCCTGGGCTTTGCGGCCGAGCCTCTTGGGGCATTCCGTGACAATGTGAAACACTGGTTTAAAATAAGACTCCCTAAAGGTGGATTCTCTGGACCAGTCTGCTGTTTTAAGATGTCTTCAAGGCGAGCGCGCGCGCAGAAAATTTCCCGGCGTCGCTCAGGAAGGTAAGTATGAACACAGTGAGCAGCTGCAGGGCCTGTCCGAATGCCGATAGGCCCTGCAGCTGCTCTCTGCGATGAAACTTACCTTCCTGAGCGACGCCGGGAAAGTTTCCCCGCTTGCGCTCGTTGGAAGGACCCCAGCCGCGATCACATGGTCCCACGTGGTCGCGGCTGGGGTCCTTCCAACGAGCGCACGCGCGGAGACATTCCCGGCGGCGCCCAGGAAGGTAAGTATCGTCGCGGGGGGGATCCATGAGCTGGGGGGCATACCCATGTGTGAGCTGTGGGGGCATATCCATGAGCTGGGGCAATACCCATGTGTGAGCTGGGGGGCATATCCATGTGTGAGCTGGGGCAAATCCATGAGCTGGGGGGCATATCCATGTGTGAGCTGGGGCATATCCATGTGTGAGCTGGGGGCATATCCATGTGTGAGCTGGGGCAAATCCATGTGTGAGCTGGGGCAAATCCATGTGTGAGCTGGGGCATATCCATGTGTGAGCTGGTGCATATCCATGTGTGAGCTGGGGCAAATCCATGTGTGAGCTGGGGCATATCCATGTGTGAGCTGGGGCAAATCCATGTGTGAGCTGGGGCATATCCATGTTGTGAGCTGGGGCATATCCATGTGTGAGCTGGGGCATATCCATGTGTGAGCTGGGGCATATCCATGTGTGAGCTGGGGCAAATCCATGTGTGAGCTGGGGCAAATCCATGTGTGAGCTGGGGCATATCCATGTGTGTGAGCTGGTGCATATCCATGTGTGAGCTGGGGCAAATCCATGTGTGAGCTGGGGCATATCCATGTGTGAGCTGGGGCATATCCATGTGTGAGCTGGGGCAAATCCATGTGTGAGCTGGGGCAAATCCATGTGTGAGCTGGGGCATATCCATGTGTGAGCTGGGGCATATCCATGTGTGAGCTGGGGCAAATCCATGTGTGAGGTGGGGCATATCCATGTGTGAGCTTGGGCAAATCCATGTGTGAGCTGGGGCATATCCATGTCTGAGCTGGGGCATATCCATGTGTGAGCTGGGGCATATCCATGTGTGAGCTGGGGCAGTATGAAAATATATATTATATATATATCGGGGGGATATACATGTGAGCTGGGGGCATTTTTATATGGTCTGTTCTTATTGGAAAGCGTCACATGACATTAAAGAAAAGTATCGGTACTCGGTATCGGTGAGTACTTTTAAAAAGTATTGGTACTCGTACTCGGTCTTAAAAAAGTGGTATCGGTGCATCCCTAGTTATAACTAATATACGTTGATGTAATGAACTTACAAATAGTTAGATGACAAAAAAATACAGGAAATTGTTCTGTGTTGGAATAGAAGCAAGGAAGAATTTCAAAACCTAGATGAACAGTGAATCCCCAGTATTTGATATTGGATATAAGCACAGTCTAAAACAGACCGATGATAAAGTGCTACCAAAAGTTAAACACTAAAAAGTGCAAAAATGCATATAGTGCAATAACAGCTAAATTATTGGTGCTGACTTCAGGAGCGCACTGAAAAAAGTGCAACGATATCAATAGAATGAGTCCTATAAACTCTATTCATAAAAACAGTTCATAAAACCACACATCTTGTGCAAAATGCAAATATAAAGTGCGAGTAGGGGAACACACAAGATATTTAGAGTTGGCAATAATGGGCCAAGAATGGTGCAAATGTCTATATAATAAATACGGAAGAAATGGAATAGTCGCAGCTACAAAAAGGTGATAGTCTATTCGTGAGTGAGGAAAAAAAAGAAGGCTAATTAAAATCTATATAATATATGCCTCTCACTCTTAGCGTCCGTGCATATGTGGAAATCCAAAAAAGTATCTTCTCCTTGAGGTCCTAGTGTATTCCAGGTTCTCGGGATAAGGGAGAAAAAAGAAAGTGATAGTGCAATATTGTCTGTACTTGTTGGCTGTGGTGGTACAAAAGATAGATGGACACTTACACTTTCCAGAGCCTATATTGTCCAGGCTCTGGTTTGAAGTACAGTGGGCCAAGTAAAGAGTGGCCTCTTCCCTTCTTTGGTTCTCTTGTTCACCTCAAACACAGGAAATGTGGAGAGACAAGGCACTCATAGCGTAACTTGAATAACAGTTGGATAGATGTATGGAAAAAGAGTTGGTCTCACTCACCGATGTTGGAGCCTTATTGGTCCAGGCTCAACTTAATGGCATGTAGTGCTCCTTAATCGGTGGGCACCGTCACCTCTTTGACAGTCTTCTACGTGTCTCGGGTAGATAGATGAGGGAATAAAGGTTAAGTGTCTGATACAATACAGACCATAAAAACAAACCACGAGCTGAGTGGAATTAAAATATGTAAAATTAATATTAAAAAGTAATACAGAATATCTAAAAAAAGGGGGAGGGGGAAGAGTCAAAGGGAAATGGTGGATACGCGTTTCAGCAGCTCACGTGCCTTCATCAGTCCATAATCGGGGAAAAAAGGGGCAAAAACTATATGCCTATCCCATGCCTGCTTAAATTCAATTACTGTTTTGGCCTCTACCACTTCAACTGGAAGACTGTTCCATGTATCCACCACCCTCTCAGTAACATAATGCTTCCTGATGTTACTTTTAAACCTTTGCCCCTCTAATCTAAGACTATGTCCTCTTGTTTTACTACTTTGTTTCCTTTTAAATATACTCCCTTCCTCTACCTTGTGGATTCCCTTTACGTATTTAAATGTTTCTATCATATCTCCTCTGTCTCGTCTTTTTTCCAAGCTGTACATGTTAAGATCATTAAGCCTTTCCTGGTAACTTTTCTCCTTCAAGCCATACACCATTTTAGTAGCCATTCTCTGAACTCTCTCTAAGAGGTCTATATCCTTCTGGAGATACGGTCTCCAGTACTGCACACAGTACTCCAAGTGAGGTCTCACCAGTGCTCTGTACAGTGGCATGAGCACTTCCCTTT
Source organism: Leptobrachium leishanense (assembly GCA_009667805.1). Taxonomy (NCBI): domain Eukaryota; kingdom Metazoa; phylum Chordata; class Amphibia; order Anura; family Megophryidae; genus Leptobrachium; species Leptobrachium leishanense. The sequence continues at coordinate 2,328,290 of CM019068.1, read as the reverse complement.
TCCTACTGCTAATACAGGCTCTCCCTACACAACCAAGCATTCTGCCAGCATTTCCAAGCATTCTGCCAGCATTTCCTGCTGCTCTATTACATTGACTACTTACCCTTAGATCCTCTGAAATAATGACCCCTAAATCCCTTTCCTCAGATGTTGAGGTTAGGACTGTATCAAATATTCTATATTCAGCCCTTGGGTTTTTACGTCCCAGGTGCATTATCTTGCACTTATCCACATTAAAACTCAATTGTCACAGCTCCCACAATTTTTTTAGTTTACCTAAATCATTTGTCATTTGGCTGATCCCTCCAGGAACGTCAACCCTGTTGCAAATCTTTGTGTCATCAGCAAAAAGACATACTTTTCCATTAATACCTTCTGCAATATCACTAATAAAAATATTAAAGAGAATGGGTCCAAGTACTGACCCCTGAGGTACCCCACTGGTAAGAAGACCTTGCGCCGAATAAACTCCATTTACCACAACCCTCTGTTGTCTGTCACTCAGCCACTGCCTAATCCATTCAACAATATTGGAATCCAAGCTCAAAGATTGCAATTTATTGATAAGCCTTCTATGCGGAACAGTATCAAAAGCCTTACTGAAATCTAAATAAGCAATGTCTACTGCACCACCTGTGTCTATTATTTTTGTTACCCAATCAAAAAAATCAATAAGATTAGTTTGGCATGATCTCCCTGAGGTAAACCCATGTTGTTTCTGATCCTGTAATCTATGTGTTTTTAGATGTTCAACAATCCTTTCCTTTAACATGGTTTCCATTAATTTCCCCACTACTGACGTAAGACTAACTGGCCTATAGTTCCCAGATTCCTCCCTACTACCCTTCTTGTAAATGGGCACAACATTTGCTAATTTCCAGTCTTCTGGGATGACTCCCGTTAACAGGTTTATTTAACCAATCCTTGTTAACGGTTTTGCTATTACACCTCTCTGAAGCGTCTCTCTGCAGTATAATTAATGTAGCATATGAATCCACACACTGCTGGGAAGCGCCTCTCTGTGGTATAATTAATGCAGCATATGAATCCACACACTGCTGGGAAGCACCTCTCTGCAGTATAATTAATGCAGCATATGAATCCACACACTGCTGGGAAGCGTCCTCTCTGCAGTATAATTAATGCAGCATATGAATCCACACACTGCTGGGAAGCACCTCTCTGCAGTATAATTAATGCAGCATATGAATCCACACACTGCTGGGAAGCACCTCTCTGCAGTATAATTAATGCAGCATATGAATCCACACACTGCTGGGAAGCACCTCTCTGCAGTATAATTAATGCAGCATATGAATCCACACACTGCTGGGAAGCACCTCTCTGCAGTATAATTAATGCAGCATATGAATCCACACACTGCTGGGAAGCGTCTCTCTGCAGTATAATTAATGCAGCATATGAATCCACACACTGCTGGGAAGCACCTCTCTGCAGTATAATTAATGCAGCATATTAATCCACACACTACTGGGAAGCGCCTCTCTGCAGTATAATTAATGCAGCATATGAATCCACACACTGCTGGGAAGCACCTCTCTGCAGTATAATTAATGCAGCATATGAATCCACACACTGCTGGGAAGCACCTCTCTGCGGTATAATTAATGCAGCATATGAATCCACACACTGCTGGGAAGCGCCTCTCTGCGGTATAATTAATGCAGCATATGAATCCACACACTGCTGGGAAGCGTCTCTCTGCAGTATAATTAATGCAGCATATGAATCCACACATATGAATCCACACACTGCTGGGAAGCGCCTTTCTGCAGTATAATTAATGCAGCATATGAATCCACACACTGCTGGGAAGCACCTCTCTGCAGTATAATTAATGCACAATATGAATCCACACACTGCTGGGAAGCGCCTCTCTGCAGTATAATTAATGCAGCATATGAATCCACACACTGCTGGGAAGCACCTCTCTGCAGTATAATTAATGCACAATATGAATCCACACACTGCTGGGAAGCGCCTCTCTGCAGTATAATTAATGCAGCATATGAATCCACACACTACTGGGAAGCACCTCTCTGCAGTATAATTAATGCAGCATATGAATCCACACACTGCTGGGAAGCACCTCTCTGCAGTATAATTAATGCAGCATATGAATCCACACACTGCTGGGAAGCGCCTCTCTGCAGTATAATTAATGCAGCATATGAATCCACACACTGCTGGGAAGCGCCTCTCTGCAGTATAATTAATGCAGCATATGAATCCACACACTGCTGGGAAGCACCTCTCTGCGTATAATTAATGCAGCATATGAATCCACACACTGCTGGGAAGCTCCTCTCTGCAGTATAATTAATGCAGCATATGAATCCACACACTGCTGGGAAGCTCCTTTCTGCAGTCTAATTAATGCAGCATATGAATCCACACACTGCTGGGAAGCTCCTCTCTGCAGTATAATTAATGCAGCATATGAATCCACACACTGCTGGGAAGCTCCTCTCTGCAGTATAATTAATGCAGCATATGAATCCACACCACTGCTGGGAAGCACCTCTATGCAGTATAATTAATGCAGCATATGAATCCACAGACTGCTGGGAAGCTCCTCTCTGCAGTATAATTAATGCAGCATATGAATCCACACACTGCTGGGAAGCACCTCTATGCAGTATAATTAATGCAGCATATGAATCCACACACTGCTGGGAAGCGCCTCTCTGCAGTATAATTAATGCAGCATATGAATCCACACACTACTGGGAGCGCCTCTCTGCAGTATAATTAATGCAGCATATGAATCCACACACTGCTGGGAAGCACCTCTATGCAGTATAATTAATGCAGCATATGAATCCACACACTGCTGGGAAGCTCCTCTCTGCAGTATAATTAATGCAGCATATGAATCCACACACTGCTGGGAAGCACCTCTATGCAGTATAATTAATGCAGCATATGAATCCACACACTGCTGGGAAGCGCCTCTCTGCAGTATAATTAATGCAGCATATGAATCCACACACTACTGGGAAGCGCCTCTCTGCAGTATAATTAATGCAGCATATGAATCCACACACTGCTGGGAAGCACCTCTACAGTATAATTAATGCAGCATATGAATCCACACACTGCTGGGAAGCTCCTCTCTGCAGTATAATTAATGCAGCATATGAATCCACACACTGCTGGGAAGCTCCTCTCTGCAGTATAATTAATGCAGCATATGAATCCACACACTGCTGGGAAGCACCTCTATGCAGTATAATTAATGCAGCATATATGAATCCACACACTGCTGGAAGCTCCTCTCTGCAGTATAATTAATGCAGCATATGAATCCACACACTGCTGGGAAGCGCCTCTCTGCAGTATAATTAATGCAGCATATGAATCCACACACTACTGGGAAGCGCCTCTCTGCAGTATAATTAATGCAGCATATGAATCCACACACTGCTGGGAAGCACCTCTCTGCGGTATAATTAATGCAGCATATGAATCCACACACTGCTGGGAAGCGCCTCTCTGCGGTATAATTAATGCAGCATATGAATCCACACACTGCTGGAAGCGTCTCTCTGCAGTATAATTAATGCAGCATATGAATCCACACATATGAATCCACACACTGCTGGGAAGCGCCTCTCTGCAGTATAATTAATGCAGCATATGAATCCACACACTGCTGGGAAGCACCTCTCTGCAGTATAATTAATGCACAATATGAATCCACACACTGCTGGGAAGCGCCTCTCTGCAGTATAATTAATGCAGCATATGAATCCACACACTGCTGGGAAGCGCCTCTCTGCAGTATAATTAATGCAGCATATGAATCCACACACTGCTGGGAAGCGCCTCTCTGCAGTATAATTAATGCAGCATATGAATCCACACACTGCTGGGAAGCACCTCTCTGCGGTATAATTAATGCAGCATATGAATCCACACACTGCTGGGAAGCTCCTCTCTGCAGTCTAATTAATGCAGCATATGAATCCACACACTGCTGGGAAGCTCCTTTCTGCAGTCTAATTAATGCAGCATATGAATCCACACACTGCTGGGAAGCTCCTCTCTGCAGTATAATTAATGCAGCATATGAATCCACACACTGCTGGGAAGCTCCTCTCTGCAGTATAATTAATGCAGCATATGAATCCACACACTACTGGGAAGCGCCTCTCTGCAGTATAATTAATGCAGCATATGAATCCACACACTGCTGGGAAGCACCTCTCTGCAGTATAATTAATGCACAATATGAATCCACACACTGCTGGGAAGCGCCTCTCTGCAGTATATTTAATGCAGCATATGAATCCACACACTTCTGGGAAGCACTACTCTGCAGTATAATTAATGCAGCATATGAATCCACACACTGTTGGGAAGCACCTCTCTGCGGTATAATTAATGCAGCATATGAATCCACACACTGCCGGGAAGCGTCTCTCTGCAGTATAATTAATGCAGCATATGAATCCACACACTGCTGGGAAGCACCTCTCTGCGGTATAATTAATGCAGCATATGAATCCACACACTGCTGGGAAGCGCCTCTCTGCAGTATAATTAATGCAGCATATGAATCCACACACTGCTGGGAAGCACCTCTCTGCAGTATAATTAATGCAGCATATGAATCCACACACTGCTGGGAAGCACCTCTCTGCGGTATAATTAATGCAGCATATGAATCCACACACTGCTGGGAAGCACCTCTCTGCGGTATAATTAATGCAGCATATGAATCCACACACTGCTGGGAAGCGCCTCTCTGCAGTATAATTAATGCAGCATATGAATCCACACACTGCTGGTAAGCGCCTCTCTGCAGTATAATTAATGCAGCATATGAATCCTCACACTGCTGGGAAGCACCTCTCTGCGGTATAATTAATGCAGCATATGAATCCACACACTGCTGGGAAGCGCCTCTCTGCAGTATAATTAATGCAGCATATGAATCCATACACTGCTGGGAAGCACCTCTCTGCAGTATAATTAATGCAGCATATGAATCCACACACTGCTGGGAAGCACCTCTCTGCAGTATAATTAATGCAGCATATGAATCCACACACTGCTGGGAAGCGCCTCTCTGCAGTATAATTAATGCAGCATATGAATCCACACACTGCTGGGAAGCGCCTCTCTGCAGTATAATTAATGCAGCATATGAATCCTCACACTGCTGGGAAGCACCTCTCTGCAGTATAATTAATGCAGCATATGAATCCACACACTGCTGGGAAGCGCCTCTCTGCAGTATAATTAATGCAGCATATGAATCCACACACTGCTGGGAAGCGCCTCTCTGCAGTATAATTAATGCAGCATATGAATCCACACACTGCTGGGAAGCTCCTCTCTGCAGTATAATTAATGCAGCATATGAATCCGCACATTGCTGGGAAGCACCTCTCTGCGGTATAATTAATGCAGCATATGAATCCACACACTGCTGGGAAGCGCCTCTCTGCAGTATAATTAATGCAGCATATGAATCCACACACTGCTGGAAGCGCCTCTCTGCAGTATAATTAATGCAGCATATGAATCCTCACACTGCTGGGAAGCACCTCTCTGCAGTATAATTAATGCAGCATATGAATCCACACACTGCGGGGGAAGCGCCTCTCTGCAGTATAATTAATGCAGCATATGAATCCACACACTGCTGGGAAGCGCCTCTCTGCAGTATAATTAATGCAGCATATGAATCCACACACTGCTGGGAAGCTCCTCTCTGCGGTATAATTAATGCAGCATATGAATCCACACACTGCTGGGAAAAAAATCACCTCTCTGCAGTATAATTATCAACCCCATAGTGACCGGGCCATTTTACAAAAGTCCATCCGAAAGTGCCCTCTGCTTTTTTTACATTTCTACGCTGTTTGAGTTCAGGTCAAATTTTCGATCTTACTCGTTTATGCAACCCACACATATTATATACCGTTTTTCCTGCCATTAAATAGACTTTCTAAACATACCATTATTTCCATCATCTTACAATTTAATATTTTAAAAAATGCAATAGGAGGGAAATAATGGAAAAAACACTCAGACGAAAGCATTTTTCCCCGCGAACGTGAAAAAGTGCGTCCGAACGCATTGACGTATTTTTTTCCACTGAATGCGCAAAAACGTTCATACGACGTGCATTTACGGGCGTGATTATGTACGGATCGTCAATAAAACTCTCTTTGCATCTGGACGTTATGTTGGCCGGACATTAGCAGCGTCTGACATCTCCTAATCACGCAAACACGCCGCTATGCCGCAGCTGCGCACTCAGTACGTCAGTACTAGCGGTTCAGCGTTCTCAGAAAAATGCGTTCAAATTCCACTTGCGTTGCACGGCCGGACTTTTGTGCGGCCGTACATCGTATATTGGCTGTCATTGCCCGTCATCTGCTGCTAGTGCGGCCGTAATTATGTGCGCCAGAACGCACGTTAAAAGTGCGCTGGTCTGTCCCCAGCCTTAATAGTTTCAAAATTTTGGCCAGAGATTAGAAATACCCAATTTTTACATGTTCTTGCTTTTTAACCCCTTCACTGCTGAGCCATTTCACCTCTATGCACTGAGCTCATTTTGACCGTTTTATGCTCATCATTTTTAGTTACCAACTTAGGTCCTATTTTATTAAACCCTCCAGACAAAATGTTTTTTAAACATTAAACAAAAAATATTATTCTTTTATTTTATTTTTTTTAAATAGTTTTTTTTTTACAACAAACCTGTGCATGTTTGGTATCATTACCATTTGGGGTTTTACTCGCCTCTTGGGGATATACAGGCGCAGAATGTCCTCTATGTTACATGTTTACAGGTGCATTCTGTATATAGTCACTGTGTTACATGTTTACAGGCACATTCTGTATATAGTCACTGCGTTAGATGTTTACAGGTGCATTCTGTATATAGTCACTGTGTTACATGTTTACAGGTGCATTCTGTATATAGTCACTGTGTTACATGTTTACAGGCACATTCTGTATATAGTCACTAGGTTACATGTTTACAGGCACATTCTGTATATAGTCACTGTGTTACATGTTTACAGGTGCATTCTGTATATAATCACTGTGTTACATGTTTACAGGTGCATTCTGTATATAGTCACTGTGTTACATGTTTACAGGCACATTCTGTATATAGTCACTGCGTTAGATGTTTACAGGTGCATTCTGTATATAGTCACTGTGTTACATGTTTACAGGTGCATTCTGTATATAATCACTGTGTTACATGTTTACAGGCGCATTCTGTATATAGTCACTGTGTTACATGTTTACAGGTGCATTCTGTATATAGTCACTGTGTTACATGTTTACAGGTGCATTCTGTATATAGTCACTGTGTTACATGTTTACAGGTGCATTCTGAATATAGTCACTAGGTTACATGTTTACAGGTGCATTCTGTATATAGTCACTGTGTTACATGTTTACAGGTGCATTCTGTATATAGTCACTGTGTTACATGTTTACAGGTGCATTCTGTATATAGTCACTGTGTTACATGTTTACAGGTGCATTCTGTATATAGTCACTGTGTTACATGTTTACAGGCACATTCTGTATATAGTCACTGTGTTACATGTTACAGGTGCATTCTGTATATAGTCACTGTGTTACAAGTTTACAGGTGCATTCTGTATATAGTCACTGTTACATGTTTACAAGTGCATTCTGTATATAGTCACTGATACATGTTTACAGGTGCATTGTGTATATAGTCACTGTTACATGTTTACAGGTGCATTCTGTATAGTCACTGTGTTACATGTTTACAGGTGCATTCTGTATATAGTCACTGTTACATGTTTACAGGCACATCTGTATATAGTCACTGTTACATGTTTACAGGTGCATTCTGTATATAGTCACTGTGTTACATGTTTACAGGCACATCTGTATATAGTCACTGTTACATGTTTACAGGCACATCTGTATATAGTCACTAGGTTACATGTTTACAGGAGCATTCTGTATATAGTCACTATGTTACATGTTTACAGGAGCATTCTGTATATAGTCACTATGTTACATGTTTACAGGTGCATTCTGTATATATAGTCACTGTGTTACATGTTTTCAGGTGCATTCTGTATATAGTCACTGTGTTACATGTTACAGGTGCATTCTGTATATAGTCACTATGTTACATGTTTACAGGCGCATTCTGTATATAGTCACTGTGTTACATGTTTACAGGTGCATTGTGTATATAGTCACTGTGTTACATGTTTACAGGTGCATTCTGTATATAGTCACTATGTTACATGTTTACAGGCGCATTCTGTATATAGTCACTGATACATGTTTACAGGTGCATTCTGTATATAGTCACTGTGTTACATGTTTACAGGCACATTCTGTATATAGTCACTGTGTTACATGTTTGCAGGTGCATTCTGTATATAGTCACTGTGTTACATGTTTACAGGCGCATTCTGTATATAGTCACTATGTTACATGTTTACAGGTGCATTCTGTATATAGTCACTGTGTTACATGTTTACAGGCGCATTCTGTATATAGTCACTATGTTACATGTTTACAGGTGCATTCTGTATATAGTCACTGTGTTACATGTTTACAGGTGCATTCTGTATATAGTCATTATGTTACATGTTTACAGGTGCATTCTGTATATAGTCACTGTTACATGTTTACAGGCGCATTCTGTATATAGTCACTGTGTTACATGTTTACAGGTGCATTCTGTATATAGTCACTGTGTTACATGTTTTCAGGTGCATTCTGTATATAGTCACTGTGTTACATGTTTACAGGTGCATTCTGTATATAGTCACTGTGTTACATGTTTACAGGGGCATTCTGTATATAGTCACTGTGTTACATGTTTACAGGTGCATTCTGTATATAGTCACTGTGTTACATGTTTTCAGGTGCATTCTGTATATAGTCACTGTGTTACATGTTTACAGGTGCATTCTGTATATAGTCACTGTGTTACATGTTTACAGGGGCATTCTGTATATAGTCACTGTGTTACATGTTTACAGGTGCATTCTGAATATAGTCACTATGTTACATGTTTACAGGTGCATTCTGTATATAGTCACTGTGTTACATGTTTACAGGGGCATTCTGTATATAGTCACTGTGTTACATGTTTACAGGTGCATTGTGTATATAGTCACTGTGTTACAAGTTTACAGGTGCATTCTGTATATAGTCACTGTGTTACATGTTTACAAGTGCATTCTGTATATAGTCACTGTGTTACATGTTTACAGGTGCATTCTGTATATAGTCACTGTGTTACATGTTTACAGGCACATTCTGTATATAGTCACTGTGTTACATGTTTACAGGCACATTCTGTATATAGTCACTGTGTTACATGTTTACAAGTGCATTCTGTATATAGCCATTGTTACATGTGTAGCGCTCACTCCCGGAGGAACCGCTGAATTTAACCTCGGGTTAGTCTCACCGCACTAGGGAATAAATATACACCAGCACTGTTGTGGATTTTATAGATTATATACTTTACTGATCCCGATAAAGCGGCATATATAATGTGAATACGGTATATGAACGACAGGATTTCGTAATGCGAGAAAAACACGCGGCGGCAAAAGGAAAGTTTAACCCCTTCGTTTCTGGAGTCCCATATAAGTAATGTCCCAAAAAGGTGTGTGTGTGTGCGATTCAGGTACCCGAGTACAATATTCAACTGGCCAGTGAATGGATTGAGCAATTCTTCGACTAGTCACGTTGGGGCCCTGTAGATTTATACAATACTGCAGCGTGCTTTGTTTAAACTTGGACTGTGGCCTGGAAGGCCTCTCACCCATCCGCTAGACAATCTGTTCCGCTGTCCGATCAAGGATCTCTCTCCGATTGATTATACTGGAACTCTGTGCCACCGGATCCGCTTTTCCTGCTTGTCCGATTTCGGTAACGAGAATTACAGCCTACCGCCTGCACTCCCAGTGGATCATCGCGGTCTCCTTACTCGGGGTCCAAACCGGAACGTTGTCTCTGCGCAAAACCTCTCAGCGATGTGTGGATAGGTCTCCACCAGCACTGTCTCTGATTCTCAGCACCCGCGAGGCAGCTCCTGCTCTCCGGCCTGGTCTCAATCTCTGGCAGTCTCACGTGCGTCTTCCACCTTTCGTCGCTCGGCTCACACTGGCTCTCCTTCGTACGAGGCTGCGGATGTCCTTTGCTCTCTCCCACCCACTTCCTGTCCCCGCCGCAAAGCATGATGGAAAACGTAGTCCCGTTGTGTCCAGTATACTTTACATTGCGCTTGTCTCCCTCTGGTCGCCAAACCCGAGCAATACATCAACAGAGTTTTTAAACTCTCCCCCTCCTAGAACTCTTGGGTCTCTCCAAGGAGGTGTAACATTTACATAACATTAGGCAATATGCATAGACTCAGCAGCAAACATACAATGGGTCAGATATATGTCTTCAAGTTGACTCATGCTCCTGACTACCTCAGCTAACATAGCAGACACTTCGGGCAACCTTCGCACTGTGGTGACAGCCTCTTCAGTGCTATGTCCTGGTGAGTCGTAGGTAAGTCTCTGAGGGGGTCGGATAGAACGTTTTGACTCTGGCTCAATCAGCTCCTCTTCAGGTGGAAGTACTACAGGTACGGGTTCAGTTCTTTCGTCCACCACTGGAACAGACATCTCTTCAGAATATGATCCTTCCAGTGAAGGCATAGAACTATAATCTAAAGACACATTTTCGGGAACTACAGGAATTTCCAAAGTTTCGGGAACTTCCATTTGGAATTCAGGAGCCTCAGGCCTCAGGTTACTTTCCCACCGTTCGGAAACTGGAATGACCTGTTCAGGCTCAGGCAAGTGCACCCAGTCCAGACAAAAACTTCCTTCCTCACTATCCCTTTCACTCTCTTCGACAACCCGTGTCTGCTGAGACCGAGTAACAGGAGTCAAACGTGGAGCAGGCGGGTTCGGCAGAGGAAATTCATCTCCAACTGGTATCCTCACAGCCTCCCTCAAAGGCAACAGATGATTTCGGTGCCAGTTTTTTAGAGGCCCGGCCTTTCCATCCGGTTGGATCTGGTAAACTGGCAGACCCGGCAGTTGCTTGCAGACAATGTAGACTTGAGAACTCCATCTATCAGCCAACTTATGCCTTGCAGAAACACCCAAGTTCTTCAACAAAACCCTATCACCGGGTTGTAGATCCTGTATCCGAACTCTCAAGTCGTAGTTTTGTTTATTCCTCTGTTCCCTATCTCCTGAGGTCAAACGGGCTTGTTCAAATGCAGAGGCCAAATTCTTCCGAAGTCTATCCACATAATTTCTATCAGAGGTCACAGACGTCTAATCCAGAGATAGCCTAAACGCCAAATCAACCGGCAGTGGAGCTTCCCTTCCGAACATAAGATGGTACGGTGAGTATCCAGTAGCGTCACTCTCCGTACTGTTATACGCATGCACCAGCGTAGCTATGTGACGACTCCAGCTCTGCTTCTCTCTGTTTGACAATGTCCCCAACATATTTAGCAGCGTGCGATTAAACCTTTCGGGTTGAGCATCACCTTGAGGGTGATATGGTGTAGTTCGGGTCTTCTGAATTCCTAGCAGTTCCAGCAATTTCCCAACAAGCCGGCTCTCAAAGTCTCTGCCCTGATCCGAGTGTATTCTCCTTGGTAGGCCATAGTGAATAAAAAACTTTTCCATCAAAACCTTTGCCACCGTAGGAGCACGTTGGTCTTTCGTAGAAAAAGCTTGGGCATAATGCGTGAAATGATCAGTCACTACTAGAATATTTCCCTGCCCACTAGCATCCGGCTCTAAGCACAGGAAATCAATGCACACCAAATCCATGGGTCCTTGACTTTGCAGGTGGCTCATTGGAGCAGCTCGGGTTGGTAGGGTTTTCCTCTTGATACACCTCAAACACGAATGACAGTAACTTTCAACTTCAGATCTCATACAGGGCCAATAAAATCTGTCTCGCACTAGTTTAAAAGTTCTCTCTGCACCCAAATGCCCATGTTCATCGTGTAATGACTGCAGCACACCCTCTCTGTGTTTGGTGGGAAGGAACAACTGTTGGGTCTCTTCAGCATTGTTTGAGGGGCCCCTTCGGTAGACCACCCCATCCAACATCTTCAACCGGTCCCACTCTTTGTATACCAATCGGGCTCCTTCTGGGGAATTTGTCAGTAGAATTTCCCGTTGGTTCGCGTTTAGGGCCTTCACGGTTAACGCAATCAAAGGGTCTCTAGCCTGATCGGCTCTTAGGTCCTGTTTTGAGAAGGTAGGCAGACTTTCATCCCTCAGCTGTGTAGGATTACAATAGAACTCTGGAACAGCCGCAGCCATAACTCCTATAGCTTCTGCTTCAACCCCTCCCTTGACCCGGCGCTCCGCCCCTTGACATAAGGCTTGCACCCCATCTGGAGTTAACTGAGTCCATTCGGTAGTGTAGGGCCTTCTCGACAAAGCATCTGCATCTCGATTATTCACTCCAGGGCGATACTTCAGGCTGAACCGAAACCCTGACAGAGCGGCCAACCACCAATGTCCCGTTGCATCCAGCTTCGCAGTAGTAAGGACATACGTAAGAGGATTGTTGTCAGTCTTTATCACAAATTCGGCTCCATACAGATAATCTTTCAGCTTGTCTACTACCGCCCACTTCAAGGCTAGGAACTCCAACTTGTGGGTAAGATAGTTCTTTTCTGAAGGCATAAGGCTTCGGCTCACACACGCTACAGGCCTCAATAATCCACCATATTCTTGGTATAGGACTCCCCCTAGACCTTCTCTGCTGGCATCCACATGCAATTCGTATGGCTTATGAGGGTCAGCGTAAGCCAGGACAGGAGCTCGAGTTAGACTCTCTTTCAGTTTCATGAAAGCACTTTCACATTGATTAGTCCATTCTTCTTGGATGGATTCTCGAGCCTTCCTTGGCCCCGGAGCCGACGAACGTCGATCAGAGGCCTTTGGGCCTTCTCCTGCGTCTTCCTTCTGTAGGAGCTTGTTCAGGGGTTAAGCTATCTTGGCAAATCCTCCTACGAATCTTCGGTAATATGAGCAGAACCCCAGGAAAGATCTAAGTTCAGTAACGTTTCGGGGTCTAGGCCAGGAAGCTACGGCTTCCAACTTTCGAGGATCCGTCGAAACGTCGTCTGCTGAAACAACATGTCCCAGATACGTAACGGAGGGTAAACAAAATTGACACTTCTCCAGAGACAGTTTCAACCCCGCTTCAAGACCTTCTCCAACCGTTGCTCATGTTCTTCCAAAGTCTTCCCGAACACAATAATATCATCCAGATACACCAACACTTCGATCAGGTTCATATCCCCGACTGTCTTCTCCATTAACCGTTGGAACGTGGCGGGAGCCCCCGTAAGGCCTTGAGGCATTCTGTTGAACTCAAAGAACCCCAGTGGGCAGATGAACGCAGTCTTCTCTTTGTCTTCAGGATGCATTGGTATCTGGTGATACCCACTTCGCAGGTCTAGTACACTAAACCATTTTGCTCCAGACAAACACTGTAAGGCATCTTCTATCCGAGGAGTGGCATATTGATCTGGAATGGTTCTCTGATTTAGCGTGCGATAGTCTATACAAAGACGAATAGAACCATTGTTCTTCCGAACCATCACTATTGGAGAGGCGTACGGACTCCTGGACTCTTGAATCACCTTAGTCCTTTGTAGTTCATTCAGCTGTTCTCGTAGATCATCCAAGTCTCCCTGCGGAACTCGTCTTGACCTTTCTCAAAATGGCTTATCTTCCTGTAGTCGAATGCGATGCTCAGTACTCTTAGCTAAACCCACGTCGAACTCATCCTTCGAGAACAAATCCCTCCATTTTAGGATCTGGGACTGAAGACGTTTCTTCCATTCAGATGAGATGGGAGTGTCCTTAGGATAGAACCTTTCAGCTGGAATCTCTTTGTTCACTCCCCCTCCTAAATCAGTAGGGGAGAGAGGCGTAGCGGACGCTACTTGCCAGATGGGTATTCGTGCTTTCAGGATCACTGGAGAATCATATACATTATGTAGCGCTGTGTTTAAATCCTTGTTGTGGCAGTACCTATTTTTGGCCACCGGAGGGAGACAAGCGAAATGTGAGACACTGAATATTACATTGGGACTACATTTCCCGGCATGCTTTGGGAACGGACACAGGAAGTGGGTGGAGCAGGGAGAGTTACATCCTGAGCCTCGTGGAGAGAGCTGGCAGAGCGCGCCAGGGAGTGAGAGAGACAAGACACAGTGCTGCAGAGAGTAACAGTGACCAGGCCGGAGCACAAGTGCGGCCTAACAGAGGAACAGATCGGGTTATCAGTTATTCCCGAAGAAGACCCAGTGATCCACCAGATTACCCAAGTGGCTAGAGAGGAAGCGGAGGACCCCGAGTGAGGAGTACCACAGATCGATCGAACCGGGAGAGCAGGCGGTAAACTGGACAAGTCGAGGCTGGTGCAGAAAGCCAGACAGCGGATCCAGAAGCAAGTAACCCCAGTCAATATCGAGCGGAGAGACGTCCTGGGTCAGTGGAGCCTCGAGTATCTGGCGGTTGGGTGAGAGGCCTTCCAGGCCGTTGTAAAACTCAAGTAAAGCACGCTGCTGTTTGTTTCCAAAACCCACAGGGCCCCAACTTGACTAGTCGAAGACATCTCTTAAGCAATTCACTGGCCAGTTGAATATAGTACCCGGGTACCGCAACACACACACACACTTACATTCCGGGACTTAACCTGTGCAGGACTCACTCCCCAATCACAAGAAGGGGTTAAAGATACGTTTTTCATTATTCTTTTCCGCTGCGTGTTTTCCCGAATTACGAAGCATTGTATTTCTTTTCTGCTGCGCGTTTTTCGAATTACGAAACCTCGTATTTCTTTTCCGCTGCGCGTTTACCGCATTACGAAGTACTGTAGATATATATACGAAAACCGTGTCATTCATTATATGCCATTTATTCAAGTAAACTATATAATTTATAAAAATCCACAACGGTGCTGGAGTGTATTTATTCCCTAGTGCGTGGAGACTGACCCGAGGTTCAATTTCAGCGGCTCCTCCGGGAGTGAGCGCTACAATTACATACACTAACCGAGACTCTTCCTCGTGTCCGTTTCAAAGCTCTTGTGGAGATTATTTCAGGGATTACTGCTACTCCGGCTTCATTCCCATGTCTGAAATCAGTTTCCAGTACCACATAGGGACCCGGTTGTGATCCGTTCAACTTGACTGAAGTCCGGAAACTCGCCACTTCTCCTGATTGCAGAACTTTCTCTGTTCCTCCCAATCTCCACAGGCACCCCACTTCGGCAGGTGCCCTCTGTTCTTCGACCATTCGCTGACAGACTGGACGTAACATTGGGTGTACTCCCCTGGTAGAACCTTCTTCCATTACAATAGGAGTCAGGAGACGTCGCACCAGATCAGTATTCGTCCCCACTATCATAGAACTTCTGTTTGCCCCTGAAGGCCGAGGACACACAATGGCCAATGCAACACAACCTCCAGACTGTCCGATGACTTCAGATCCGATTTCTAACTTCACCTGTAGATATCCATCATAGGGAAGTTTCTCAGTTCCGATACCCCAGATCTCAAGGTCCTTTAATTTCTGTAGAGGTAAGTGCTTCAAGTGCTTTTCGTAGAAGTCTCGCTAAATCAACGTCACTTGAGCCCCTGAGTCTAACAGAGCTTTAGTGTAGACTCCCTCCACTTGGATTGGAACGATGGGAGAGGGACCTATCAGTTGGTCAGGAAACTTTGTCGTAGTAGCAGGACGTTTTGACCCAGTTCGCTGTACCCTGGCCTTCTTCTTGGCCCGTGTAGGTTTTGGGTGTGCATTGCTTTCCCATGACACAGGACCAGACACTAAGGGAGTAACTCTTTCAGTCCTGGCAGGCTCAGCAGTTAGCAAGACTCTGGGCCTTCTCTGCCGTTCAGTTTTGGTTTTAATTTTGGAGCGGTTTTCAACCATTGGGCACCTAGTTTGCTCCTTCACTTGGGCCCTCTGGCGTTTCCCGCCTGTGAGGTAGATAGCAGCCCTTCCAAGGCTTTTAGGAACTCTTCTACCCTATTTCCTTCAGGCCTTTGGCTTTTGCATTGCGCTCGGAAATTTCCCATTTCCCCACAGTTGAAACATCTCTTCTTTGAAGACGGAGACGCACTTGTTCGTGGTGACTCGGTTGAAGGACCCTGGCCAGACGCCATAGCAACTCCCGTTGTCTGCATATCAGTGAGGAACTTCTGCATATCGATCTGTGTCTCTGCCACCTTCAAAAGTACTCGGCACAGATCAGTGTGTGCTTGTTTCAGCTCAGCTTGAGCTTCTTGTACCTTCTTAACGGTTTTGTGTAACTCACTATATGCAGGAAAGGTTGGTTCTTTGGCAGTCCTCTCTGTGGATATAGGAACTAGCAGATGCTCTTGTCCGTCAACTTCAGATCCATAGGCGTCCAACGAATCATCTTCAGTTTGTAGATATTCGTTATGCCTTACTGGTTGTGCGTAAGCTCTTTCTCCTCTCCTTAAAGACTTTTCTTCTAGCAGAGCCTCTTCCTCTCTAACAGCTCGAATCAGTTCCAGGTATTTCAATTCTGGGTTACCTTCTCTGGTTCTCAGCTGTAGCATCACAGGATCTAGAGGTTGAGCGCTCCTCAATATCTGCTGCATTCAGATTTTATCTATTGTGGCCGGTTCGGCCCCTTTCTTAAGAAGTATCTGGTGCAGAATCTTATCCAGGCGCCTCATATATTCAGTCATCTTCTCACCTTTTCGCTGGTAGGTGTGTTCATACTGGTACATGAGCTCAGCAGCCTTTTCTTTTCGCCCAAAGACTTCCTGTAATACGTTTAGGTAATCTAAAGCAGTACAGTCTTGCTTACTCAATTTCAGGTTTCTGACAGCCTCTGACGCAGGTCCCCTTAAGCTCTCAGTAATTCTTTGCTTCTTCTGCGCTTCAGGGACGTCCCACTCATCCAGAGCCTGCATCACCTGCTCTACACATTCTTACATAGTTACATAGTTACATAGTTATATAGGCTGAAAAAAGACATGCGTCCATCGGGTTCAGCCTCTCCCACATAACCTACTGCTGTTGATCCAAAAGAAGGCAAAAAACCCAGTCTGAAATATGCAACATACTGGGAAAAAATTCCTTCTTGACCCCAGATGGCGTCAGAATTCTCCTTGGATCAAGAAGCTTTTACCCACATATTAAATATTATAACCCTTAATATTCTGTGTCTGCAGGAAGTCATCCAGTCGTTTTTTAAAAAGTCTGTACAGACTCTGACCCAACCACCTCAACAGGCAGAGAATTCCACAGCTTTATTGTTCTCACACGTAAAATAACCCTTCCTATGCTTTAAGCTAAATTTCTTTCTTCCAGTCTAAATGGATGACCCCTTGTCCTATGTATAGTCCTGTTAATGAATAGGTTATCAGACAATGGTTGATAATGGCCCCGTATATATTTATATAAAGTTATCAGACCCCGCTGAGGCCCCGTATATATTTATATAAGGTTATCAGATCCCCTCTAAGGCGCCGTATATATTTATATAACGTTATCAGATCCCCTCTAAGGCCCCGTATATATTTATATAAGGTTATCAGATCCCCTCTAAGGCGCCGTATATATTTATATAACGTTATCAGATCCCCTCTAAGGCGCCATTTCTCTAAACTAAACAGGTTTAAGCTTGTTAGTCTTTCCTCATAACTTAACCCTTCCATTCCCCTTATTAATTTAGTTGCCCGTCTCTGCACTTTTTCTAGCGCTATAATATCTTTTTTTAAGACAGGTGCCCAAAATCACACGGCATATTCAAGGTGCGGCCTGACCATTGATTTATACAGAGGCAAAATTATGTTTTCATCCCGTGAGTGAACTCCCCTTTTAATGCATGCCAGTACTTTGCTGGCCTTGGCGGCTGCTGTTTGACATTGCACATTGTTACTTAGTTTGAAGTCTATGATTATTCCCAAATCCTTCTCCTGCTTGGATTTCCCTAACTCCGTACCATTTAGGGTATAAGTTACTTGTGTGTTCTTCACTCCAAAGTGCATAACTTTGCATTTATCTACATTAAATTTCATCTGCCATTTAAGTGCCCAGTCCCCCAATCTATCTAAATCCCTCTGCAGCGAAGTAACATCCTGCTCACATTGTATCACCTGCACATACTGTAACATCCTGCTCACATTGTATTACTTTTCCTAGTTTTGTGTCATCTGCAAACACTGATACATGACTTTCAATGCCTATCTCAAGGTCATTTATAAAAAAATTGAATAATATTGGTCCTATAACAGACCCCTGAGGGACACCGCTTACCACTGGTGTCCATCTTGAAAATGTACCATTTATGACCACTCTCTGTACCCTATCTTTTAGCCAGTTTTCTATCCAAGAACAAGTATTTTCATCTAGACCAATTTTTCTCAATTTAAATAGTAACCTTTTGTGTGGAACGGTGTCGAAAGCTTTGGCAAAATCTAAGTAAATCACATCCACTGCGACCCCCTGATCTATACTTCTACTTACTTCCTCATAGAACGTAATTAGGTTAGTCTGACATGATCTGTGTTTCATGAAACCATGCTGATTTTTGCCAATTACATTATACCTCCCAATAAATCCTGAATATTATCCTTAGTAACCCCTCAAATACTTTCCCAGCCACAGATGTTAAGCTCACAGGTCTATAATTCCCAGGCACAAATTTTAAACCATTCTTAAATATAGGGACCACGTCAGCTTTTCTCCAATCCTCTGGTACTATTCCTGAAAGAAAAGAATCTTGAAAGATTAAGAACAGAGGTTTACATATTTCAACACATAGCTCTCTCAGTACTCGCGGGTGAATTCCATCTGGCCCTGGGGCTTTATTCACATCACATTGTTTAATTGCTGCAAAAACCTTGTCCTGAGTCAACCAGTCACTTTGTATTAGTAAGTTTTTATTAATGAATTTCATGTCTCCTGTTATAGGCTTCTCTTTGATAAATACTGAAGAAAAATAATCATTTAAAATTTCTGCCTTATCTCGATCTTCAGTTAACAATAACCCTGACTCAGATTTTAGTGAACCTACATTTTCACTCTTGGGTCTTTTAGAATTTATGTACCTAAAGAATCTTTTAGGGTTGGTCTTGCTCTCTTTGGCTATTTCTTTTTCATTTTCTAGTTTAGCCCATCTAATCGCATTTTTACATGCTTTATTGGCTTTATTGCTTTATTGGCTGCCCTATACCTTCTTCAAAGGTTTCTTCTCCCGCCGGAGTTGGTACGTTTCCTGTGAAATTCCTCAACCGTCGATAACCAAAGTTAGTGTGAGGAGGGCTTGTTCTTTGACATTTAGCCAGCAAATCTCCAATAGCCACTATGAATTCAGGCCCGATCATGGCCAGCGGACTGGGCGCAGGAACACTCGCGGGATCGCCACGTGGCGCACTTGGCTGAATCAGTTGAACTTCCACCTCATCGGTCAGCTTCACGCTCGTGCCCTGAAAACACACTGGAACACCCTTTCTCCACTCAAAAAGAACATATGTGTGAGAAGTATCCGGGTTCGCTTTAATGTCCAGAATTAACCCCCGATGATCTGGTGTCAGCGCGGCCATGGCCCGGCGAATCTGATCTTCGGCCCAAGTGTCTGCAGGAATATCCATGACTATGCTTAGCTCTATCTGACTACTTTGCTCCTCACACCATTTGACAGCAGTGTCTGGATCCATAATTAACCCTTTAAATGCGGTTTTATATAGAGACTGTAATCCCGGACGAGCCCCCACGTGTAGCGCTCACTCCCGGAGGAGCCGCTGAATTTAGCCTCGGGTTAGTCTCACCGCACTAGGGAATAAATATACACCAGCACTGTTGTGGATTTTATAGATTATATACTTTACTGATCCCAAAAAAGCGGCATATATAATGTGAATACGGTATATGAACGACAGGATTTCGTAATGCGAGAAAAACACGCGGCGGCAAAAGGAAAGATTAACCCCTTTGTTTCTGGAGTGTAAGTCCCGTATAAGTAATGTCCCAAAAAGGTGTGTGTGTGTGCAATTCAGGTACCCGGGTACTATATTCAACTGGCCAGTGAATGGATTGAGCAATTCTTCGACTAGTCACGTTGGGGCCCTGTAGATTTAAACAATACCGCAGCGTGCTTTGTTTAAACTTGGACTGTGGCCTGGAAGGCCTCTCACCCATCCGCTAGACAATCTGTTCCACTGTCCGATCAAGGATCTCTCTCCGCTAGATTATACTGGAACTCTGTGCCTCCGGATCCGCTTCTCCTGCTTGTCCGATTTCGGTAACGAGAATTACGGCCTACCGCCTGCACTCCCAGTGGATCATCGCGGTCTCCTTACTCGGGGTCTAAACCGGAACGTTGTCTCTGCGCAAAACTTCTCAGCGATGTGTGGATAGGTCTCCGCCAGCACTGTCTCTGATTCTCAGCACCCACAAGGCAGCTCCTGCTCTCCAGCCTCATCTCAATCTCTGGCAGTCTCACGTGCATCTTCCACCTTTCGTCGCTCGGCTCACACTGGCTCTCCTTCGTATGAGGCTGCGGATGTCCTTCGCTCTCTCCCACCCACTTCCTGTCCCCGCCGCAAAGCATGATGGAAAACGTAGTCCCGTTGTGTTCAGTATACTTTACATTGCGCTTGTCTCCCTCTGGTCGCCAAACCCGAGCAATACATCAACAGAGTTTTTAAACAGCGTTATTATTATTATTATTATTATTCTTTATTTATAAAGCGCCAGCATATTCCGCAGCGCTGTACAATAAGCACAGTATAGACAGGGTTACAATACATTGAACAACATTTGACAAACAGTACAGGAGGAGATGAGGGCCCTATTCCCGTAGGAACTCACAATCTGGGAGGGTTGGGGTTGGAAACAGGAGGAGAGGACTGTAAGGTGAGAGTGATTGATGGTTGCGTCAGTGAGTTGGGTGGTAGGCTTCCCTAAATTGATGAGGGCGCGCTTGTGCAAAATGCGTTACACATGTTTACAGGTGCATTCTGTATATAGTCACTCTGTTACACGTTTACAGGTGCATTCTGTATATAGTCACTCTGTTACACGTTTACAGGTGCATTCTGTATATAGTCACTGTGTTACATGTTTACAGGTGCATTCTGTATATAGTCACTGTGTTACATGTTTACAGGTGCATTCTGTATATAGTCACTATGTTACATGTTTACAGGTGCATTCTGTATATAGTCACTGTGTTACATGTTTACAGGCGCATTCTGTATATAGTCACTGTGTTACATGTGTAAAGGATTTTACAAGTTATCCAAAATATAAATAATTGAAATATGCAAGTTATGTTCCTCATCACGTAAGACCTCTGTCCCAACCCCCCTGCGCCTGCACTGCTGTATGGGAGACCCCACCAGGCTATACCCCTTAGGCAAATTCCTTAAACCTGCTTGCAAAGACATATTGTTGTCACCTTATATAGAAGAAGTGCTACAATCACTTGTACACGTGGCAGTCTCTGATTGGTTATGAGTCTGACATCAGCGCCTCCATTTTGTTTGTAGGGCATATATATATATCCTTGACTGTTGATTAATGCAATTTGAATTTGAAGGACATAGTAGGTTGTCTGTGTCTCATTTTGCACAAGCGCGCCCTCATCAATGTCTGGGTACAGCAAATCCTGACCTGTAATGGAGATGGGTGGACTCACGGAGACTGGAGATGGGAAAGGAGAGCCGTTCAGGTGGTGGCAGATGGTGGCAGATGGTGGCAGGAGTGGGATCACTTGCTCAGGTAAGATGAGTCTACTTTGTGCTCATTACCTGTGTACTGTGATCTCGAACTCTATGCCTCCAAACTCTTTCTCTATCTAGTTTTAATGCCTCCAAACGCGCTCTGTTGCCTCTACCTTCTCTGTCATCTAGTCTCTATCATGGAAAAAGTGCCTTCTGTGCAGTATATTAGATCAGGACTTAACAAATTTGCTTTGAAGTTAGGAGCCAGTTTTTTTATGGTAATAAGTGAGTGATAGTCTCCAGTCTCTGCCTCCCTAACTGTTATTACTGTTTGAAATGTATGAAGATCTTAGGATCCTCAGAAAGTTATTAGTAGGGTGACCATTCGTACCCAAAGCTCAAATAATGGTGTCAGTATTTTGTGTTCTGTGTATGCAGCGCTCTGTATAAAATGCTCTCTGTATAAGGTGCTCAGCACATTTCTGGCAATATAACCTGCTTTTCTTAATGCTTTATATACTGTGTTGTGCTCAGATCTGCATGCTGTGCTCTCTGCACTCTATACTGCGTCTACACACTCTGTTCTGTATAACACTCTCCACTCTATATTATGTGCTTTATCGAAGTTTGAGACAAAAGCTGAGAGATATAACTGTGTAAACCTGTGCTGTGCATCTGTAAAGATAAACATCAGGGCTACATAAAAGGATTGCTGCGCTTTAAACAAAGAAAAAAAAACAACAAAAAGATATACTCTGGGTCAGCCTGTATGTTTCACAGGGAAGCATTGAGGTTTCTGTGCAGAGTATAAAAGGGAGAATTAAATGAAAACTATACATTGCATATACTTACCCTGCTGGCCCAATGAGGCGGCAATTATACGTGGTTTATGGCTTTTATTTTACTTTATTGCATAATGGTGAAGGGCAAAATAGAGTGTAAGATCTGAGGTTTAGGTAGGTATAGTGGCCATGCAAACTGATTTAGAAACTAACCATATAAATGTGTAACTGCCATTAACCCCTAACATGCTGTTACATCCTCAGCCCCTGCTGTGCTTCCTGGGGTGTCTGGGCATGGTTCGGTGCCACTGGCTGGTCGAGTGCCAGCACCATGTAATGGCCGAGCGGCGTCCGAGGGGGCGGGGCCTGGCATGGTCACGAGGAGCTGCCGGGTTTAAAGCAGGGCGCGAGGAGTTGCCTCGTCGCCCTGACGTGGAGTTCATTCCCGCATCGCTTACTATTGATTCTCATTGCTGTTTTAGTTGCCGACCCATTCACGTCTACGATTCCTGCTCCTGATTTTGACCCGGCTTGTCTTTGACTATTCTTATATTATGTGCTATAGCGGTTGCTAGTGCTGTGCGTTGTTGGTTCAACCCTATGCAGGCTGCTTGGGGTTTTACTCGGCTCTCGGGGATATTACCATCTCGCCTTGGTATTCTATCTACAGCCTTATCGGGGTTCTGCTCCAGGTCTAAGGTTCATAATATACGATCGTGTACGCTTGTACAATCCACAATAACGAAATACCATTTGTTTTCTGCTTCTGTTCATCTTGCTCAGTTTACCAAGTGTACCCGGGCTTGTACAATCCTTAAGCCTTTATGTGTGTCTATAGATCCTGGTGATTATAAGCTACAACATGCCCATTTAAGTTTCACAGAAAACGCAAAGTCAGTCAGTTCGTTGACTGCCCTGCAGTCTGCACAATTCATTGACTGTCGTACTAACTGCCTTGGTACACCCACTCAAGTCTTGCAATTCGCTGTATTGTTGTGTGCTCTAAGTTGTCCGCTGGTCTCGAAACCTTTGGAACTTAGTAGCAGTTCGGTTCTCGTGTCATACTCCTTGGCTTTGGAGTATAGGTCTGAAAATACTGTTTATTTTGTTACGATCGAGCAGATAAGTCTGTTCAATAAGATCTCAACCTCGCTACTCCTGTGTGAGCGCCGCAGCACCCATAACACATGTCACAATATAACCAGGGGAAAACATTGTGATTAAAACACAGTGTGGTACATAATCTCCCCATTAACCCCTAAAATGCCATTCGTCGAGGGAAACCTTGAATTGTATACACTGTAAGGAATGAAGCCTGCCCATTAACCCTTTATATATATAACTAAACCAAGGAGAAAATGAAAAGTAATACACAATGTGATATATAGCCTGTCCGTTAACCCCTTTAATGCTGAGCCATTTGCACCATGTGAAAAGAAAAAGGTACATTTTTATTTTAATGTTACAATGAATATGTTCATGTTGGATATCTTTGGAAAGGCCAGGCTCTGCACTTTCCAATGTCACCTCGATCGATCATGTGCAATGCACAGGTATGGAGATGCAGTGTTCCAAAAGACCCCTGTGCCATCTGGCTGCAGAGAAGCAGGCAGCGAAGCCCCTCCCTCCCTTCTTGTGGACACTCTGATCCAGCAACTCCCATCACTGGGCCTGGCAGGGTGCAGCTGCTAGGGGTCAGGGTGAGGAGCTGTTGAGGGACAGGGGGAACTATTAGGGTTAGGAGGGAACAGAGAAAGACTATGTCCCTCTGACTGTGTTATGCCTGTGGGAGGAGCAGTGAGGGAAGCTGGCCCCGCCCATCAGCATGTACAGCCAGCAGAAAGTGCGGGGAGAAAAGTGGGGTGGGGCAATTGGCAGCATGTGACCAAAACCCCCAGAGCTTCTGGGCAGACACTGTACAGAACTGCATGTCCAGGGCGTTGGCACAGGCATTTGAAATTCCTATTGCCAACAGTAAATGGGCTGCCAAAAGCCCAGGTGCCAGGCGCAATTTCTAGTTGCCATGGCAACCTGGTTCCTGGGATCTGTCAAGCCCTGCGTTAGATGTATGAATGAGTTATACCAGAAGCTTCACTGCTCTGTGTTTGTGTGTAACATTTATGTATGTTTGTTATTCTGTCTCTCCCATTCAGCAGTGCTAACTGTCATCTGAAACATAAGCCAGGAAACTGGATAAAGTAAAAACACCTTCACACACATTACTGCCGCTCTATATAATTTTGTTTATTCTGTTGGACATTGTGTTAGGGTAGCACAAGTCAGGACGGGTCATGAACATTCCTTGTGCTAGGGTAGCACAGAACTGAGGCCAAGTCAGAAATACTCCTTGTGCTTTGGCAGCACAGGACCAAGAATAAGGAAAAGACAACCTGTAGGGATCAGTAAGGCTCCAAGGAGGTCTCTGGATCACCAGCACGAGTGCAGCGCCTGCTCCTGCCTTGCAAGCTGATAAGATCCTCCTGATACAGAGTACAGTGCTAGGGTAGCACGTCTCGTGGTGTCTGGGCATCCGTATCACAGTCACGCAGTCATCTAGATATGCATTTGATGTTGTGCATGATTTCGGAGACATATGGAAATGTAGAATCATGTTTTTGTTTTATTAATTTTCTTTCTTTTACAGGACAAAAAGAGAAAATCCAGTAGATCAAGCAATTAATAACGTGTGTACAATTCCTTACCCCGACTGATCTCTTCGGAAATCTAATGGCTTGGAAAAAGATTCCTTTGGTCTCTTTTTCCAAAGGGGGATATTGTGGGCCTACCGAGATCAACTGCATTAACTTCCCCTTACCCCTACCGCTCCGAGAAAGAGAGGCGGGGATTGATGCTTCCTTTTATTTGCAGTAAGTTTTGTGAAGGTTTTGAAAAGTGAATGTTTTTGTAAAAGTTGATAGAGAGCGATATGTGTCTGGCTGTGAGTGATGAACATAAAGGCAGCCAGTGATAGAAAGTGATGGAAGTTGATTGAAGGTGAATAGAAAGAGATTAGTCAAAAAGGTGTTTTTTGCTATGTTCGACTTTTGATTCATCCTGTTTGTCTAGTTTCCCCTTTGTCTATTGTATGTCAGTCTTAGAGAGATATTGGCACACTATGGAAGTGCCCTTTGCTGAACGTTACAAGTTTAAATACATGTTTTCTTTACAGCCATAACCATGTAAGTTTTAACCTTGCAAGTTTTAAACCTTGCTAGATTATTAACATTTTTTCAAGGCTCTTTAATTTAGGAGAAAATTGCCTGAGTAACGCATGCCAACGCACATTGCAGCTGATGCTGATCAAGCTAGATGGAAGATCATTCATTTGATACCAATATCGATTATAGCTATTGAAATTGAAGGAAATTTACTCAAACACACATCATTTCACATTGCAATGTTACGTTTCCTTTACCGGATACCAAGATCAATAACAGAGTTATCAGACACCGGGCATTAAAACATTCTAACAAAAAGAGTTGTACGTCATCTTAAATTAATATGAAAGAAGAAAAATCACAGAACATCTTTATGTTTGAAGGAATCATCACTGGGCTGTTCTCGTAAGGATATTCTACGCAAGATACCTGAATGTTTGTTCTAAGTGAAGAATACTTCATATTGTATATTCTAATATATCGTATCGTATATTCTTATTATGTGATCACAATTCTTATTTTTCAGGAGTAAGTAAATGCCCTGATATATTTATGATACTGCAGGTCACATTAAATTAGTTAGAGTTAGAGTATTTTTAATAATGTACTCAGGAAATCTAATGGTCTTTTAATCTAGCTGTCCAAAATAGTCTTATGACAATACATCCAGTATTAAATAGAATATAATATATTATTAACCAGGTGGTTAAACTAGTCCCATTACTGTGAATAAAATATAAATAATGGTTTAATAAATCTAAAGTAATCTCAGCGATAATGAATACATAGCTTTTAAAATGACTAAATTCTTTATATAAACCAGGTGTACAGAAAAGAATTGCGGGAAGATTTCATTTGGTTTTATTGAGAATTATTTGGTTGCTGATTATATTTACCATATATTTTACTGGATTTTTTTTTTTACTGGAAATGTTTTGCTTAATTGACCACTAAACAAGAACAGAAGTGTATAGAAATATTTTGTTACTAAATAGGTGTAGGGCGCATGGTGGCTGGTCTTCGGGCTAGAGTTGTGCATATACAGGGTGCGGCTGAAATAACTCCCGAATTTCAAACGTAAATAACACAGCAATGCAAAACGACATTCAGAAATTTATTGCGCAGTTTGAAAGAGCAATGTTTGCCATTTACATCACATACACACTAGGTTTTAAAAATTATATAATCCAAATGACGACCGTCCTTTTCTATGCACATCTGAAGTCTCTCCCTGAAGTTCCGCATGACCCTCCTGGTCATGTCTTGTGGTATTGCCTCGATTTCATCACGGATGGCAGCTTTCAGGTCATGTAGTGTTCGCGGCTTACAATGGAAGACGCGCGCCTTCAGGTATCCCCAGAGAAAGAAATCGCAAGGGGCGAGATCGGGGGAACGGGCTGGCCACCGAACATTACCCCGTAAGGAAATCAGACGCCCCGGAAACATTTCTCTGAGGAGGCCCATCGATGCCCTGGCTGTGTGTGCAGTGGCACCATCATGTTGGAACCACACAGCAGGATTTCCTAGGTCATTGAGTGTCGGCTGCAGGAAGCTGTGTAGCAACTGTACGTGACGATCAGATGTTACTGTCACAGTTCTGTCCTCGTCTTCAAAAAATTATGGGCCTACAATTCTGAAATCAGCAACAGTGCACCAAACAGTAACACGTTTGCTGTGGAGGGAGCGCTCAAGTATCTGTCAAGGATTGTGGACCAGTACCGAAAATTTTGTTTATTGACGTAGCCTGACAGATAGAAGTGAGCTTCATCACTAGCCAGTAGACTGGTGTCAGCTGCAACAGCTTCCATGATAGTCTCACAACACGCTCTGCGATTGTCCCAATCACGTTCACTGAGTTCCTGCACACCTACCATTTTGTACGGATGGAACTTCATCTCTGTGTGTAAAATTCTCCTTACGGTGCGGTCCGAGAGTCCCATAGCAATTGCAAGCTTATGGACCGAACGTTGAGAAGATTGCGTAAAAGCATGTTTCACTGCACGGATGTTCTCTGGTGTTCGGACACTACGAGGCTACCAGGCGGCTTTGTTTTAACACTCGAACCCGTTCTTCTTAAATTACTGACCCACAATAGAATGGTTTTCCTATCTGGAACTTTCGCATGTCGACCCAGCCTGAAGTGTCTACCAAATAAACGCTGTGCTGCGGTAACAGAGTCGGCATTTTTGAAGTAAGTCTCAATCACGAAACCTCGATGCTCTCCACTCCACGCCATGCTAGCGACTGACTAGGCCTGACGAGGTGGTCATGCGCGCCACAGCCGTGGCGCCACAATGTATGTGACATAAATGGCAAACACTACTCTTTCAAACTGTGCAATAAATTTCTGATTGTCGTTTTGCATTGCTGTGTTATTTACATTTGAAATTCGGGAGTTATTTCTGCCGCACCCTGTACTTTTTCTATAATGAACTGAGTCAGATGTAGTATGACCCTGTGGTTTACATACAAAAGAGGCTGCTCGAGGTCCATATCCCGAGGGGGGGTGGTTTATTTTTTGAACGGACTACTGGCCTCCTTGGGAAATTATTAGTGTATAGTATCTGTGTTTCCTTTTGCTACACTAACATGCTCGTCTCTGTTGCAGTTGTGTTTGTCTGCAAGATGAATGAATCTGAACAATCGCTACCTAAAGGGTAGAGCGTAACGAATTGATACCAGAAATAGATGATTGCAAAGAAAAAATTGAGGGCAATCATGAGAGACCAAAGGGTTTGCCCCTAAATGTGAATAAGCTTCAGTTACTCCGATGTGACCATCAGGGTACTAGTGTCTCCCAGAGACCAAATTAATACATAACTTTTATTGAACTATATAAAATCAAACATAAACATAGACATAAATAGACAGAATTCACAGGACAATGATAAAACCAAATCTGCTGAAAGAAGTGGTATATATATACCGGCAGGAGCAATGATAGACAAACTGTGCAGCAGGTGAACCAAATGAGCTCACAAAAAGTGGTTTGGCAGTGAGAAAAGTAGTAAGCTGCTTTCTTATTGTCAATCAAAAAATTCACAATTATACTGCGGATCAATGAGCAGAAAAACAAATCTGCTGTAAATGAATGTATATATATGCACCAACCAAAGCAATAATTGACAATGAACACAGTAAGTGACCTTCAGGGATCACTTCAAAAGTGTTATTATTTCACCATTACTCACTATAATAGCGGTTTGCTTGTTGTCAATCAAAAGATCAGGTGTGAGTTGCAGATCAAATGAGCAGAAGGACAAATCTGCTAGAAGGTAATATATAAACGTAACAACAGAGGCAATGAATTCACAATGAACACGATAAATGACCTTCGTGGATCATTTCAAAAGTGTTGTAGTAAGGAGAATTGGTGTTGTCAATGTGGAGTAACACACTATTGCACATGGAGGGCAGAAAACACAATTCAATAGGCAGAAAAAACGGCAAGGGTCTCCAATGGGGAGTTTGACTCAAGTAACCCAATACAATGATGCTGGGAGATTAAACTTGTTAATATGTTGCCAAAGGCATCAAAAAAGGATGTATACAACCAGTGATTCGAGTCTCCAAGCATGTATTCAGGAGGTAAAAATGGAGATTTACTGCCGACGAAGTGCACCCGACGCGCGTTTCGCCGAGAATGGCTCGTCAGGAGTGCTTACGGGCTGAAGAGGAGGAAAGCTGTTTAAATGAGTCAGGTTCCGCCCTGGTAATTGAGTCAACCAATGAATGGCAGCATAACAGATGGCCCAATCCGTTGCCTATCTAAGGAATTGACAGGTGGAGCGACCAATAGGAGATGTTTATGGCCTGGACAGCTGGTAGCACAAATATTTGTAGTTGGATAGTCCAATAGCGGTATAGCCGCTAATATTGATCAAAATCGCGTTGCAAAAATACCAAACGGAAAGGAAGAGATATTTAATCTGAATAGAATTCACGAGAGTGAGAAGAGTGATGAATTACTAAAATGCGTGTAAAATAATAAAAAGGGAATATATAATGAAATTGACATATAACGTGAATGGCCACTACAAGTTTTTAACAGCATGGGATCAGAAGGGTAATAATACATTGATGTATTACCAAAAGTAATATTGTAACGATAAAATTAACAGAATAGAGAAGAATTAATACACACGCTTGAACGCACCACCTAATCTAATACATAGAGGAGTAGTGAATTGATGCGCTCAGGAAACTTAGAGATGAAATTAACCTCACTCGCTGTGACTCAATGTGGGAATGAATATAGGAGTATAATGACCAGTAATTTGTAACTGGTCAGAAATTACCAGGAAACGGCGTGAAAGATTAATAATGCTAAGATATAAATAGGTCGTCACGCTTTGACGCGGCGCCTGATCAAGTACACAGCTAAGAGGTTAATTGGTACATTCAAAAAACATATAGGATTGAGTTTGACTTCACTCGTTAGAACCCAGTAAATGCATAGGTAAAATAACCTTATGATATTAGCAAATGGAAAATGAAGTCAGCTAGCAATAGATGGATATAATATCCTAGTATTTACTAAGACCTGGTGTAATATCATTGTAGATAATTTGAGATACAGGTATTGTTGGACAGTTTATTAATAAGCTCAAACCTACATAATGAAAGTTTAGCAATGGGGCAACACATATAGAAAATTAATGGAAACCTTAAATATAAATGTAAGATAAAACTGTTGTTAATGAGTACTATCTTAAATGTTAAATATGACAAAAACTGGCTACTCAGCTGAAAAAAGTATCAAT
The DNA here is from genome assembly GCA_009667805.1 of Leptobrachium leishanense. NCBI lineage: Eukaryota > Metazoa > Chordata > Amphibia > Anura > Megophryidae > Leptobrachium > Leptobrachium leishanense. The sequence goes on along the minus strand of CM019068.1, from coordinate 2,297,833 downwards.
GAGGGCAAGAGACTGGCCATCAGTATGAATGGACCAGGACACAATAACATGACAATTGAAAAACGTCTATGAAACTCAATGTAATAATGATATAGATATTGATGGACTCATTGTAATTGAGACTAAACAAAAACGTATAAGAATGGTGAATAATTGGTATTATTAATTCTGGTAGTAAAATTAAACAGGTAGATACAATAAACAAAAAATAAATAAAAATAATATATATATTATATTGAATATACATTAACATGAAGATGTCTGACGAATGAAAGAAAGAAATAGAAAAAACAAACAAATATGATGATCAGATGAATGGCGTATAGTTGAAATCTTCGTTCAAACCATGTGGATATAGGGTTTTGAGTGTGTATATCCAATAGGACTCTCTCTGACAAAGATTTTTATCCAAATTACCTTTACGTGGTCCACAGACCATCCCTTCGATGGCTTGAAAGGACAGACATGAGGGGTCAGAATTGTGTTGGTATCGGACATGTCTAGAAACAGAAGTCTCAAGACTGTTATGGACAGAATTGACATGTTGGAGAATACGGCGTTTGAATTGCTGGATCGTTTTACCAACGTACTGGATTCCACATTCACAAGTAATGAGATAAACAAGTACCTGGCTAGAGCAATTCATAAATTGTCTGATGTCATAATGACGCCCTGTGATGTTGCTGGAAAATTGTTTAGATTTGTGGACGAACTTACAAGCTTTACAGTGGGTACATTGAAAAACCCCTTTGGGTTGTTGTAACCAGGTGCGTGTAGCTTTTTCTGGTTGTAAAAAACTATGGACCAATTTATCACTCAGATTTTTAGTCCTTCTTGCTGTAAATGAGGGAAAAAGGGGGAGAACTTTTTTTAAAGATTTTTCCATGTGTAGAATTGGCCAATATTTTGCGCAAATGGATTTTACTTGGGACCAACCATTATCATAGTCCGCGATGAATCTTATAGATGTTGTATCATCTCTTTTTTTCGGGATCAGAAGTTCATCCCTGGGAGTCAGAAGAGCTCTTTGATACGCTTTTTTAAGGCATTTCCTTGGATAACCTTTAGATAGAAACATGTCTTTTAAAAGATTTGCTTCTAGTTGGAAGTCTTTTAGAGACGTACAGTTGCGTCTAGCCCTTAGGTATTGGCCTATTGGTATCCCTCTCTTAAGGTTCTGTGGGTGATGGGAGGACCAATTTAGAAAGTTGTTAGTTGCAGTCGTTTTACGATGAAGAATAGTACTCAGTTCAAGATCTGAGTTGATAAAGATGTTAAGATCAAGAAATTCAATGCTGTTACCACCTATTACTAAGGTGAGGCTAAGTCCAATATCGTTATTATTCAGAAGGGCCAACCATTCGTTTAGCATCTCAATAGAACCCTGCCAAACGAACAGAATGTCGTCTATATAACGCATCCAGTTTTTGACGTACATTGAAAATCTCGTCATTTCCGTAGAGAAAACAATTAACTTTTCCCACCAGGCAAGGTACAGATTGGCATAACTCGGGGCACAGGATGTTCCCATGGCCGTGCCCCGAGTTTGCAAATAAAATTGATTTTGGAATAAAAAGTAATTATGATTGAGTATGTAGTCCAAAAGAGACAAAATGAATTCGGTATCTTGGTCAGAATATTTACTCTTCAAAAAATGTTGAGTAGCACGTAGTCCCACTGAGTGAGGGATGTTGTTATATAGTGAGACTACATCAAGGCTGACCAAGATATCCCCAGGAAGAACATGTATCTCGGATAGCTTCTGGAGCACATGTTGTGTATCTCTTATATAAGAGGGAGTGTCGAGTACTAAAGGTCGTAAGTAACAGTCGACAAATTCACTAATGTGTTCGGTCAATGAGTTGTTTCCCGAAACTATCGGACGACCAGGTGGAGAAACAAGAGATTTATGTGTCTTGGGGAGACAGTATAGAGTCGGAATGGTAGGATATTTTGGAAGAAGAAACTTAAAGTTATCGTCGGAAATTAATTTCAACTGTACACCTTGTGTTAGTAGAGTTTGCAAATCTCTGGTAAACAGCTGGGTGGGATCGCATCCCAATTTTCTATAACCATCATTGTCATTTAAATGCACCATGCACATTGCAACATACTCATCACGATTCATAATTACCAAATTACCCCCCTTATCAGATTGTTTAATGACGATGTTACGTACATCTTGTAATTCTTTAAGGGCTAGTTGTTCTGCCTGGGATAAATTAGATTCCCACTGTAGATCTTTGTTACGAATAGATTCAATCTCGGAAGTAACGAGATTCACAAAAACCTCCAAATTGGAGAAATCAGAGAATGAAGGCGTAAATTTGGTTTTCAGCTTAAATTTTTTTGAGAAATTAACCGAATCAGGAGGACATTCATCCAGGAGAGCCAATAAATTTTCGAGATGCACATAGTCCTCACTGGACACACCTAGATTTTTGGCTTCTCTCTCTTTCTTTTTCTCCATAAAAAGGTGTAAAGCTAACCTCCTCGCAAACAGATTAAGGTCCTTAATCCACCCAAATTTATTGAAGTGGGGAGTCGGAACAAAAGAAAGACCTTTTTCTAATAATGAACGGTGTCTGGGGAGGAGATTAAAGCTGGAAAGGTTTATAATGGAGTTAAGAGAGAGATTGGTTACCACTTTTTTGAGGGGTAATCGTTCTGACGTCTCCCTTTGTAGCCCCATTTTTGTCGGTCGCGTAATCTTGCTTCCGATGGGGAATCTGATTTCCAATCGTCTACCCGAAAAGAAACATGCTTTGACTGATGTCGAGTCTGAGCTCTACCCCTATTATAGCCAATAATGGGGCGAGATAAAGCTGTTTCAGTTTCATTTTCATCAGGTGAGGTCTCGCAATCAGTAGTAGAAACCACATCATTGTTAGAAGTATCAGAGGGGCGCCTACGGCGTATGTGATTTTTGTGCTTGAAAATATTTTTAGTTTTGAAATCATTAATGTCACGTTGGAATTTAAAGTGTTTCTTTTCTTTAATAGTTTTTTTGAAAAGTTATCAAGATTTTTTTGGAGACGTATCTCCATTTGGTTAAATTGGGGATCAGATTTGAAAACTTCTAAGGCAGTAATATTCTCAGTGAGAGACTTATTAATGGTTTCTAGATGTTCTTTTTCCAAACGATTTAGGAAAGACATAAGTTTAAAGGAGCAATCTAATAAGAGAGAATTCCATTCATCAACCTGGTCGTCAGTAATGATACGGTTGGGTAAGGATACTTCAGGGCGTAGACCTCTGGGTACTAATTTACGTTCAATATATTGTTCTAAACTATTGATTTCCCACCAACTTTTAATTTGATTTTGATACAGTTTTTGGATGTGATTAAAAGATTGACTAATATCACCATTTAGTTTATTAGTGGGTAGGGGTAATGTAGAAAAAACAGCTGATAGATCATCATTCCACATAGCTGTATCACTTAATTTTTTTAATAGGTCAGACATTTTGTTTAAATGAGAAGCCTGTATAGATGAATATAATGTACTAATTATAGATACACAGTGAAAAAGTTACTATTTGGTATTGAAACCATGAGACAGAACAATCGCTACCTAAAGGGTAGAGCGTAACAAATTGATACCAGAAATAGATGATTGCAAAGAAAAAATTGAGGGCAATCATGAGAGACCAAAGGGTTTGCCCCTAAATGTGAATAAGCTTCAGTTACTCCGATGTGACCATCAGGGTACTAGTGTCTCCCAGAGACCAAATTAATACATAACTTTTATTGAACTATATAAAATCAAACATAAACATAGACATAAATAGACAGAATTCACAGGACAATGATAAAACCAAATCTGCTGAAAGAAGTGGTATATATATACCGGCAGGAGCAATGATAGACAAACTGTGCAGCAGGTGAACCAAATGAGCTCACAAAAAGTGGTTTGGCAGTGAGAAAAGTAGTAAGCTGCTTTCTTATTGTCAATCAAAAAATTCACAATTATACTGCGGATCAATGAGCAGAAAAACAAATCTGCTGTAAATGAATGTATATATATGCACCAACCAAAGCAATAATTGACAATGAACACAGTAAGTGACCTTCAGGGATCACTTCAAAAGTGTTATTATTTCACCATTACTCACTATAATAGCGGTTTGCTTGTTGTCAATCAAAAGATCAGGTGTGAGTTGCAGATCAAATGAGCAGAAGGACAAATCTGCTAGAAGGTAATATATAAACGTAACAACAGAGGCAATGAATTCACAATGAACACGATAAATGACCTTCGTGGATCATTTCAAAAGTGTTGTAGTAAGGAGAATTGGTGTTGTCAATGTGGAGTAACACACTATTGCACATGGAGGGCAGAAAACACAATTCAATAGGCAGAAAAAACGGCAAGGGTCTCCAATGGGGAGTTTGACTCAAGTAACCCAATACAATGATGCTGGGAGATTAAACTTGTTAATATGTTGCCAAAGGCATCAAAAAAAGATGTATACAACCAGTGATTCGAGTCTCCAAGCATGTATTCAGGAGGTAAAAATGGAGATTACTGCCGACGAAGTGCACCCGACGCGCGTTTCGCCGAGAATGGCTCGTCAGGAGTGCTTACGGGCTGAAGAGGAGGAAAGCTGTTTAAATGAGTCAGGTTCCGCCCTGGTAATTGAGTCAACCAATGAATGGCAGCATAACAGATGGCCCAATCCGTTGCCTATCTAAGGAATTGACAGGTGGAGCGACCAATAGGAGATGTTTATGGCCTGGACAGCTGGTAGCACAAATATTTGTAGTTGGATAGTCCAATAGCGGTATAGCCGCTAATATTGATCAAAATCGCGTTGCCAACAAATACCAAACGGAAAGGAAGAGATATTTAATCTGAATAGAATTCACGAGAGTGAGAAGAGTGATGAATTACTAAAATGCGTGTAAAATAATAAAAAGGGAATATATAATGAAATTGACATATAACGTGAATGGCCACTACAAGTTTTTAACAGCATGGGATCAGAAGGTAATAATACATTGATGTATTACCAAAAGTAATATTGTAACGATAAAATTAACAGAGAAAGAGAAGAATTAATACACACGCTTGAACGCACCACCTAATCTAATACATAGAGGAGTAGTGAATTGATGCGCTCAGGAAACTTAGAGATGAAATTAACCTCACTCGCTGTGACTCAATGTGGGAATGAATATAGGAGTATAATGACCAGTAATTTGTAACTGGTCAGAAATTACCAGGAAACGGCGTGAAAGATTAATAATGCTAAGATATAAATAGGTCGTCACGCTTTGACGCGGCGCCTGATCAAGTACACAGCTAAGAGGTTAATTGGTACATTCAAAAAACATATAGGATTGAGTTTGACTTCACTCGTTAGAACCCAGTAAATGCATAGGTAAAATAACCTTATGATATTAGCAAATGGAAAATGAAGTCAGCAAGCAATAGATGGATATAATATCCTAGTATTTTCTAAGACCTGGTGTAATATCATTGTAGATAATTTGAGATATACAGGTATTGTTGGACAGTTTATTAATAAGCTCAACCTACATAATGAAAGTTTAGCAATGGGGCAACACCATATAGAAAATTAATGGAAACCTTAAATATAAATGTAAGATAAAACTGTTGTTAATGAGTACTATCTTAAATGTTAAATATGACAAAAACTGGCTACTCAGCTGAAAAAATGTATCAATGAGGGCAAGAGACTGGCCATCAGTATGAATGGACCAGGACACACAATAACATGACAATTGAAAAACGTCTATGAAACTCAATGTAATAATGATATAGATATTGATGGACTCATTGTAATTGAGACTAAACAAAAACGTATAAGAATGGTGAATTTTGGTATTATTAATTCTGGTGGTAAAATTAAACAGGTAGATACAATAAACAAAAAAATAAATAAATAATATATATATTATATTGAATATATTAACATGAAGATGTCTGACGAATGAAAGAAAGAAATAGAAAAAACAAACAAATATGATGATCAGATGAATGGCGTATAGTTGAAATCTCGTTCAAACACCATGTGGATATAGGGTTTTGAGTGTGTATAATCCAATAGGACTCTCTCTGACAAAGATTTTTATCCAAATTACCTTTACGTGGTCCACAGACCATCCCTTCGATGGCTTGAAAAGACAGACATGAGGGGTGTCAGAATTGTGTTGGTATCGGACATGTCTAGAAACAGAAGTCTCAAGACTGTTATGGACAGAATTGACATGTTGAGAATACGGCGTTTGAATTGCTGGATCGTTTTACCAACGTACCTGGATTCCACATCACCAAGTAATGAGATAAACAAGTACCTGGCTAGAGCAATTCATAAATTGTCTGATGTCATAATGACGCCCTGTGATGTTGCTGGAAAATTGTTTAGATTTGTGGACGAACTTACAAGCTTTACAGTGGGTACATTGAAAAAACCCCTTTGGGTTGTTGTAACCAGTGCGTGTAGCTTTTTCTGGTTGTAAAAAACTATGGACCAATTTATCACTCAGATTTTTAGTCCTTCTTGCTGTAAATGAGGGAAAAAAAGGGGGAGAACTTTTTTTAAAGATTTTTCCATGGTTAGAATTGGCCAATATTTTGCGCAAATGGATTTCTTGGACCAACCATTATCATAGTCCGCGATGAATCTTATAGATGTTGTATCATCTCTTTTTTTCGGGATCAGAAGTTCATCCCTGGGAGTCAGAAGAGCTCTTTGATACGCTTTTTTAAGGCATTTCCTTGATAACCTTTAGATAGAAACATGTCTTTTTAAAGATTGCTTCTAGTTGGAAGTCTTTTAGAGACGTACAGTTGCGTCTAGCCCTTAGGTATTGGCCTATTGGTATCCCTCTCTTAAGTTCTGTGGGTGATGGGAGGACCAATTTAGAAAGTTGTTAGTTGCAGTCGTTTTACGATGAAGAATAGTACTCATTCAAGATCTGAGTTGATAAAGATGTTAAGATCAAGAAATTCAATGCTGTTACCACCTATTACTAAGGTGAGGCTAAGTCCAATATCGTTATTATTCAGAAGGGCCAACCATTCGTTTAGCATCTCAATAGAACCCTGCCAGACGAACAGAATGTCGTCTATATAACGCATCCAGTTTTTGACGTACATTGAAAATCTCGTCATTTCCGTAGAGAAAACAATTAACTTTTCCCACCAGGCAAGGTACAGATTGGCATAACTCGGGGCACAGGATGTTCCCATGGCCGTGCCCCGAGTTTGCAAATAAAATTGATTTTGGAATAAAAAGTAATTATGATTGAGTATGTAGTCCAAAAGAGACAGAATGAATTCGGTATCTTGGTCAGAATATTTACTGAAATTGACATATAACGTGAATGGCCACTACAAGTTTTTAACAGCATGGGATCAGAAGGGTAATAATACATTGATGTATTACAAAAGTAATATTGTAACGATAAAATTAACAGAATAGAGAAGAATTAATACACACGCTTGAACGCACCACCTAATCTAATACATAGAGGAGTAGTGAATTGATGCGCTCAGGAAACTTAGAGATGAAATTAACCTCACTCGCTGTGACTCAATGTGGGAATGAATATAGGAGTATAATGACCAGTAATTTGTAACTGGTCAGAAATTACCAGGAAACGGCGTGAAAGATTAATAATGCTAAGATATAAATAGGTCGTCACGCTTTGACGCGGCGCCTGATCAAGTACACAGCTAAGAGGTTAATTGGTACATTCAAAAAACATATAGGATTGAGTTTGACTTCACTCGTTAGAACCCAGTAAATGCATAGGTAAAATAACCTTATGATATTAGCAAATGGAAAATGAAGTCAGCAAGCAATAGATGGATATAATATCCTAGTATTTTCTAAGACCTGGTGTAATATCATTGTAGATAATTTGAGATACAGGTATTGTTGGACAGTTTATTAATAAGCTCAAACCTACATAATGAAAGTTTAGCAATGGGGCAACACATATAGGTTTTTGTGAATCTCGTTACTTCCGAGATTGAATCTATTCGTAACAAAGATCTACAGTGGGAATCTAATTTATCCCAGGCAGAACAACTAGCCCTTAAAGAATTACAAGATGTACGTAACATCGTCATTAAACAATCTGATAAGGGGGGTAATTTGGTAATTATGAATCGTGATGAGTATGTTGCAATGTGCATGGTGCATTTAAATGACAATGATGGTTATAGAAAATTGGGATGCGATCCCACCCAGCTGTTACCAGAGATTTGCAAACTCTACTAACACAAGGTGTACAGTTGAAATTAATTTCCGACGATAACTTTAAGTTTCTTCTTCCAAAATATCCTACCATTCCGACTCTATACTGTCTCCCCAAGACACATAAATCTCTTGTTTCTCCACCTGGTCGTCCGATAGTTTCGGGAAACAACTCATTGACCGAACACATTAGTGAATTTGTCGACTGTTACTTACGACCTTTAGTACTCGACACTCCCTTTATAAGAGATACACAACATGTGCTCCAGAAGCTATCCGAGATACATGTTCTTCCTGGGGATATCTTGGTCAGCCTTGATGTAGTCTCACTATATAACAACATCCCTCACTCAGTGGGACTACGTGCTACTCAACATTTTTTGAAGAGTAAATATTCTGACCAAGATACCGAATTCATTCTGTCTCTTTTGGACTACATACTCAATCATAATTACTTTTTATTCCAAAATCAATTTTATTTGCAAACTCGGGGCACGGCCATGGGAACATCCTGTGCCCCGAGTTATGCCAATCTGTACCTTGCCTGGTGGGAAAAGTTAATTGTTTTCTCTACGGAAATGACGAGATTTTCAATGTACGTCAAAAACTGGATGCGTTATATAGACGACATTCTGTTCATCTGGCAGGGTTCTATTGAGATGCTAAACGAATGGTTGGCCCTTCTGAATAATAACGATATTGGACTTAGCCTCACCTTAGTAATAGGTGGTAACAGCATTGAATTTCTTGATCTTAACATCTTTATCAACTCAGATCTTGAACTGAGTACTATTCTTCATCGTAAAACGACTGCAACTAACAACTTTCTAAATTGGTCCTCCCATCACCCACAGAACCTTAAGAGAGGGATACCAATAGGCCAATACCTAAGGCTAGACGCAACTGTACGTCTCTAAAAGACTTCCAACTAGAAGCAAATCTTTTAAAAGACATGTTTCTATCTAAAGGTTATCCAAGGAAATGCCTTAAAAAAGCGTATCAAAGAGCTCTTCTGACTCCCAGGGATGAACTTCTGATCCCGAAAAAAAGAGATGATACAACATCTATAAGATTCATCGCGGACTATGATAATGGTTGGTCCCAAGTAAAATCCATTTGCGCAAAATATTGGCCAATTCTACACATGGAAAAATCTTTAAAAAAAGTTCTCCCCCTTTTTCCCTCATTTACAGCAAGAAGGACTAAAAATCTGAGTGATAAATTGGTCCATAGTTTTTTACAACCAGAAAAAGCTACACGCACCTGGTTACAACAACCCAAAGGGGTTTTTCAATGTACCCACTGTAAAGCTTGTAAGTTCGTCCACAAATCTAAACAATTTTCCAGCAACATCACAGGGCGTCATTATGACATCAGACAATTTATGAATTGCTCTAGCCAGGTACTTGTTTATCTCATTACTTGTGAATGTGGAATCCAGTACGTTGGTAAAACGATCCAGCAATTCAAACGCCGTATTCTCCAACATGTCAATTCTGTCCATAACAGTCTTGAGACTTCTGTTTCTAGACATGTCCGATACCAACACAATTCTGACCCCTCATGTCTGTCCTTTCAAGCCATCGAAGGGATGGTCTGTGGACCACGTAAAGGTAATTTGGATAAAAATCTTTGTCAGAGAGAGTCCTATTGGATATACACACTCAAAACCCTATATCCACATGGTTTGAACGAAGATTTCAACTATACGCCATTCATCTGATCATCATATTTGTTTGTTTTTTCTATTTCTTTCTTTCATTCGTCAGACATCTTCATGTTAATGTATATTCAATATAATATATATATTATTTATTTATTTTTTTGTTTATTGTATCTACCTGTTTAATTTTACCACCAGAATTAATAATACCAATTATTCACCATTCTTATACGTTTTTGTTTAGTCTCAATTACAATGAGTCCATCAATATCTATATCATTATTACATTGAGTTTCATAGACGTTTTTCAATTGTCATGTTATTGTGTCCTGGTCCATTCATACTGATGGCCAGTCTCTTGCCCTCATTGATACATTTTTTCAGCTGAGTAGCCAGTTTTTGTCATATTTAACATTTAAGATAGTACTCATTAACAACAGTTTTATCTTACATTTATATTTAAGGTTTCCATTAATTTTCTATATGTGTTGCCCCATTGCTAAACTTTCATTATGTAGGTTTGAGCTTATTAATAAACTGTCCAACAATACCTGTATCTCAAATTATCTACAATGATATTACACCAGGTCTTAGAAAATACTAGGATATTATATCCATCTATTGCTTGCTGACTTCATTTTCCATTTGCTAATATCATAAGGTTATTTTACCTATGCATTTACTGGGTTCTAACGAGTGAAGTCAAACTCAATCCTATATGTTTTTTGAATGTACCAATTAACCTCTTAGCTGTGTACTTGATCAGGCGCCGCGTCAAAGCGTGACGACCTATTTATATCTTAGCATTATTAATCTTTCACGCCGTTTCCTGGTAATTTCTGACCAGTTACAAATTACTGGTCATTATACTCCTATATTCATTCCCACATTGAGTCACAGCGAGTGAGGTTAATTTCATCTCTAAGTTTCCTGAGCGCATCAATTCACTACTCCTCTATGTATTAGATTAGGTGGTGCGTTCAAGCGTGTGTATTAATTCTTCTCTATTCTGTTAATTTTATCGTTACAATATTACTTTTGGTACATCAATGTATTATTACCCTTCTGATCCCATGCTGTTAAAAACTTGTAGTGGCCATTCACGTTATATGTCAATTTCATTATATATCCCTTTTTATTTTTACACGCATTTTAGTAATTCATCACTCTTCTCACTCTCGTGAATTCTATTCAGATTAAATATCTCTTCTTTCCGTTTGGTATTTGTTGGCAACGCGATTTTGATCAATATTAGCGGCTATACCGCTATTGGACTATCCAACTACAAATATTTGTGCTACCAGCTGTCCAGGCCATAAACATCTCCTATTGGTCGCTCCACCTGTCAATTCCTTAGATAGGCAACGGATTGGGCCATCTGTTATGCTGCCATTCATTGGTTGACTCAATTACCAGGGCGGAACCTGACTCATTTAAACAGCTTTCCTCCTCTTCAGCCCGTAAGCACTCCTGACGAGCCATTCTCGGCGAAACGCGCGTCGGGTGCACTTCGTCGGCAGTAAATCTCCATTTTTACCTCCTGAATACATGCTTGGAGACTCGAATCACTGGTTGTATACATCCTTTTTTGATGCCTTTGGCAACATATTAACAAGTTTAATCTCCCAGCATCATTGTATTGGGTTACTTGAGTCAAACTCCCCATTGGAGACCCTTGCCGTTTTTTCTGCCTATTGAATTGTGTTTTCTGCCCTCCATGTGCAATAGTGTGTTACTCCACATTGACAACACCAATTCTCCTTACTACAACACTTTTGAAATGATCCACGAAGGTCATTTATCGTGTTCATTGTGAATTCATTGCCTCTGTTGTTACGTTTATATATTACCTTCTAGCAGATTTGTCCTTCTGCTCATTTGATCTGCAACTCACCTGATCTTTTGATTGACAACAAGCAAACCGCTATTATAGTGAGTAATGGTGAAATAATAACACTTTTGAAGTGATCCCTGAAGGTCACTTACTGTGTTCATTGTCAATTATTGCTTTGGTTGGTGCATATATATACATTCATTTACAGCAGATTTGTTTTTCTGCTCATTGATCCGCAGTATAATTGTGAATTTTTTGATTGACAATAAGAAAGCAGCTTACTACTTTTCTCACTGCCAAACCACTTTTTGTGAGCTCATTTGGTTCACCTGCTGCACAGTTTGTCTATCATTGCTCCTGCCGGTATATATATACCACTTCTTTCAGCAGATTTGGTTTTATCATTGTCCTGTGAATTCTGTCTATTTATGTCTATGTTTATGTTTGATTTTATATAGTTCAATAAAAGTTATGTATTAATTTGGTCTCTGGGAGACACTAGTACCCTGATGGTCACATCGGAGTAACTGAAGCTTAGATGAATGAATCTGTTTACTTGTCCCCTCTCAGCCTGTCCCCAACATTTTTTCTTTTGCTATGTTGGCGTTTGCCATGGTTTTCATCATCATCATCGTTTTACAAAGAGCCTGGCAGTAGGCTTGTGCACCGATTTTTTTTTCGGTTCGATTTGGTTCGATTTGTTCGGATGTTTAAAATTTTCGATTCGGCTCGTTTCGACCGATTTCTGTTTCGATTCGGTTCGGTTCGGCTTGTTTTTCGTGTACATTTTTTTTTCGGAATATCGACCATTTTTCGTGTTTTCGGGTCACTTTGCTCGTTTTTTGTATCGACTTTTCGGAAATTTCGGAAATTTACGTTTTTTCGGAACTTCTGCTTTCCTCGTTTCAAAGTGTCTACGATAATTCTGGCGATTCTATCGTGTTTTTTTTTTATTAAATAAAGATCCTTTTTTTCTTATGAATAATTGAATATACATTTCACAACTTTATTTAATCATATTAAAATGGTATGAAAGCCAAGGAACAAAAAAAATGAACAAAACAATTTAAAAAACGCTAAACTGACCCGAATGCCACAAGGAACAAGTGATACGCATTTACAAATACAAAATTTACAGAATCAGCGATATAACCGATAATAGTTAAATATACGATGTCCAGAATTACCGAAATGGAACCGAAACCACGAATGGAACCGAAATCATGAATAGAGCAAAAATAAATTTCGATTTGACACATTTCAAGTCCATTAGAAAAATCCGAAAATTTTTCATTTCGGCTCGGAAAACTTTTCGGATCTATCGGTTTTCGGGTCCGACCCGATTCGGAAATTCGGCCGAATCCGAAGACACGAATCGGGAAATTTCGTGAAAATTCCGAAATTCCGAAACCTGAAACGCACATTCCTACCTGGCAGTCATCAAGTACCCGCTAACTGAGTCCTGAGTGTATTGTGGACGGATCACAGGTGATGCACGGCCAGCAAACAAAGACCGCTACCTAGAGAGTTCCAGTGGGAGCCCAGGTCCTCTCGTTTCCATGACACACACGGTCACTGTGATGATTATGAACTCACAATGTGATGTCACTGAGAGCCGATTGTCCGCACAGTACAGATAAGGACATTTCTGCTGGTTTGATGTCGTTGCCACCTTCTCCTGACTGCTGAGTATCCACCTTCAAAGACTCCACTCTGAAACTCAAAATCGTCTAAACTGGGAAACAACAATATTTTTTCTTCAATAAGACTGTGTCCTCAAATTTGTTACAATACCTCCCTCAGCTAAGGCTGAGAGGGTGAATTAGGAGAATGAGAATGCATCTTCTGTGAGCAGGTGTGTATGAAGTTTGTGGACTGAATTGTAGTACAAGGAAACACAGATAAAAGATTATAATTCGTATCAATGCTTACTTTTTACTATAATGAGGTTACGTAAATCATTCTTTTCTTGTTTAGTGGAATTTATTTGGGAATTAGAATTCAACCAGAGCCCATGGACTAAGTGTCTGATGGATTTGACTGTATATTTTGGTCTGAGTTCATGGTTCGGTTCCTTGGGGATGAAAATCCTTCACATAGTACCAGGTATAATAATGCTTCTGCTTTTAACCCCTGCTGCAAACACTGACCTATACTTCACCCCTGCTTGCCCTCCCCTATATAATGCGATGCCAGACCAGTTTCTGAGCCTGGAAGGGAAGCCAACGGTCCATTGGACCCACAAATGATTTGTATGGGAAGACCCCCGAGTGAACTATCCCATGGACACTTTTCTCACCTTATATTTTGTATTTATTGGTTGTCACCTGTTGTGACAAAAGAAGGGAATGTAAAGGATTTTACAAGTTATCCAAAATATAAATAATTGGAATATGCAATTTATGTTCCTCATCACGTAAGACCTCTGTCCCAACCCCACTGCGCCTGCTTTGCTGTATGGGAGACCCCACCCGGCTATACCCCTGAGGCAAATTCCTTAAACCTGCTTGCAAAGACTTTCAGGGTTATTCAAAGTGATCCAAATTGCTGGCGAAAGGTAACCGAAAGCTGAAATTCAGAGCACGGTTACCTTTCCTGGCCATTCGGCTACCCAGAGAGCAGGCAATTCGCCAAATGTTGACGAATTGCCTGCACATACGGTGCCTGTTCAAGGGCAATGAATCCCCATAGAGAAGCAATGCTTCGCCTATTCAGAAAACAAAAACCAGCAGTGAAAAGTTGCCGAATTTGCCTGCTGTTCGGTGGTTTTCATTCGACAGGTTTATTCAGGCGAATCCCATAGGCTTCAATGTTAAAAATATTCCCGTTTTAATCCTATATCTAATAAACCAATGATTATAATATTCTGCAGTAAAAAGTCTCTTTATTTTTAGATTTTTTATGATGTTTTAGGCATTTTTTAGCAAAAATTTTATGCCGTTCTTTTCTTTAAACGTTTTTTCTTTTTTCTGTAACAGCCTTTTTATTATCATTCATTGGATTTTATATGTAAATTTCAGACATTTTCCTTCAGTAGTTTTTTTGCAAACAGCGTTTCACTTTTCAAACATTTGAGCGTACTGGTTTTTTTTTTCACTCCGTTCGTCTGCGGTGTCGGTTTTTCCTGACGGCTGCTCTGCGCTGTGATCGGCGCCTGCTCGGGTTTCTCCGGCGTGTTCGGTGGAGTTAATCCAGATATTTTTTACGGGTTTTCAGTGTGCCTTCGCCAGGTTTTGCGATGCGTTTTCAGCGGTTTTGCGGCGGCCTTTCCCTGCACTATGACGGCCCCGTGGTACTTGCTGAATACACTGCAGAGTCGCTGAAATGAGATCGCCAAATCGCACCGAATTAAAGAGAACGAAAAGTCACCGAAAGTGCGGTGACTTTTCGATTCTCTTTGAATAACCCTGATATTGTTGTCACCTTATATAGAAGAAGTGCTACAATCACTTGTACACGTGGCAGTCTCTGGTTATGACATTAGCACCACCATTTTCTATGTAGGGCATATATATATATACTTTTGACTGTTGATGAATACAATTTGGATTTGAAGGACATAGTAGGTTGTCTGTGTCTCATTTTGCACAAATGCGCGCTCATCAATGTCTGGGTATAGCAAATCCTGACCTGTAATGGAGATGGGGGGACTCACGGAGACTGGAGATGGGAAAGGAGAGCCGTTCAGACCTTTCAACATGTTTACAGATGCATTCTGTATATAGTCACTGTGTTACATGTTTACAGGTACATTCTGTATATAGTCACTGTGTTACATGTTTACAGGCGCATTCTGTATATAGTCACTGTGTTACATGTTTACAGGCGCATTCTGTATATAGTCACTGCGTTACATGTTTACAGGTGCATTCTGTATATAGTCACTGTTACATGTTTACAGGTGCATTCTGTATATAGTCACTGTGTTACATGTTTACAGGTGCATTCTGTATATAGTCACTGTGTTACATGTTTACAGGCGCAGTCTGTATATAGTCACTAGGTTACATGTTTACAGGTGCATTCTGTATATCGTCACTGTGTTACATGTTTACAGGTGCATTCTGTATATAGTTACTGTGTTACATGTTTACAGGCGCATTCTGTATATAGTCACTGTGTTACATGTTTACAGGTGCATTCTGTATATAGTTACTGTGTTACATGTTTACAGGCGCATTCTGTATATAGTCACTGTGTTACATGTTTACAGGCGCATTCTGTATATAGTCACTGTGTTACATGTTTACAGGCGCATTCTGTATATAGTCACTGTGTTACATGTTTACAGGTGCATTCTGTATATAGTCACTGCGTTACATGTTTACAGGTGCATTCTGTATATAGTCACTGTGTTACATGTTTACAGGCGCATTCTGTATATAGTCACTGTGTTACATGTTTACAGGTGCATTCTGTATATAGTCACTATGTTACATGTTTACAGGCGCATTCTGTATATAGTCACTGTGTTACATGTTTACAGGCGCATTCTGTATATAGTCACTGTGTTACATGTTACAGGTGCATTCTGTATATAGTCACTGTGTTACATGTTTACAGATGCATTCTGTATATAGTCACTGTGTTACATGTTTACAGGTGCATTCTGTATACAGTCACTGTTCCATGTTTACAGGTGCATTCTGTATATAGTCACTGTGTTACATGTTTACAGACGCATTCTGTATATAGTCACTGTGTTACATGTTTACAGGCACATTCTGTATATAGTCACTGTGTTACATGTTTACAGGCGCATTCTGTATATAGTCACTGTGTTACATGTTTACAGGCGCATTCTGTATATAGTCACTGTGTTATGTTTACAGGCGCATTCTGTATATAGTCACTGCGTTACATGTTTACAGGTGCATTCTGTATATAGTCACTGTTACATGTTTACAGGTGCATTCTGATATAGTCACTGTGTTACATGTTTACAGGTGCATTCTGTATATAGTCACTGTGTTACATGTTTACAGGCGCAGTCTGTATATAGTCACTAGGTTACATGTTTACAGGTGCATTCTGTATATCGTCACTGTGTTACATGTTTACAGGTGCATTCTGTATATAGTTACTGTGTTACATGTTTACAGGCGCATTCTGTATATAGTCACTGTGTTACATGTTTACAGGTGCATTCTGTATATAGTTACTGTGTTACATGTTTACAGGCGCATTCTGTTATAGTCACTGTGTTACAATGTTTACAGGCGCATTCTGTATATAGTCACTGTGTTACATGTTTACAGGCGCATTCTGTATATAGTCACTGTGTTACATGTTTACAGGTGCATCTGTATATAGTCACTGCGTTACATGTTTACAGGTGCATTCTGTATATAGTCACTGTGTTACATGTTTACAGGCGCATTCTGTATATAGTCACTGTGTTACATGTTTACAGGTGCATTCTGTATATAGTCACTATGTTACATGTTTACAGGCGCATTCTGTATATAGTCACTGTGTTACATGTTTACAGGCGCATTCTGTATATAGTCACTGTGTTACATGTTACAGGTGGTGCTGTATATAGTCACTGTGTTACATGTTTACAGATGCATTCGTATATAGTCACTGTGTTACATGTTTACAGGTGCATTCTGTATACAGTCACTGTTCCATGTTTACAGGTGCATTCTGTATATAGTCACTGTGTTACATGTTTACAGACGCATTCTGTATATAGTCACTGTGTTACATGTTTACAGGCACATTCTGTATATAGTCACTGTGTTACATGTTTACAGGCGCATTCTGTATATAGTCACTGTGTTACATGTTTACAGGCGCATTCTGTATATAGTCACTGTTACATGTTTACAGGTGCATTCTGTATATTTATTTATTTATTTATTTATTTATAAAGGATTTTACCAGGAAGGATACATTGAGATTTCTCTCGTTTTCAAGTATGTCCTGGGTTCAAGTACATTGAAGTGTTACATTTACAGAAATACAAAGTAATACAATGTAAGATATTAACAACACAAATATACAGATTAACAGAAAATAAATATGTAGGAATATAGTCACTAGGTTACATGTTTACAGGTGCATTCTGTATTGAGGTATGTTAACAGGGAAATTTTGAGTGACTTAAGACTGGTGGAAGTTTGATGGTGTCTGGGAGATTATTCCATAATTGTGGTGCTCTGTAGGAAAATGAGGACCGAGCCACTGTCTTTTTGTATTGTGGTATTGCAAGTAAGTGTGCTGGTCCTGGATCGGAGGTTATAGGATGAGGGAGCTTCTGGGGGAAGCAGTCTATTCAGGTAGGGTGGCAGCTTCCCAGAGATGCTCTTAAACACCAGGCTGGAAAGGTGAAGGGTGCGTCTGGATTCTAGCGATGGCCAGTTTAGCTTGTTTAACATGTCACAATGGTGGTCATGTAGTTACATTGTAGCGCAAAGCGGCAGAATGAGTTATAACAGTGTAGTAAGTTTCTGGAGGTGTGTTTGCGGGGCGGCTGCATACACTACATCTCCGTAATCAATAGCCGGCATAAGCATTTGCTGTACAATCTGCTTTCTTACCGCGGGACTCAGGCAGGATTTGTTTCTGTACAGGGCACCTAGTTTGGGGTAAAGTTTAGATGAGAGTTTTTCGATGTGGGGGCCAAAGGATAGATTAGGGTCCAACCACATACCTAGATATTTGAGAGAAGTGACTGTGGTCAGCGTGCCATTTGATATTGTCCCAACACATAGATGGGGATTTAGCAATTTGTGTAGTTTAGGTTTTGTTCCAAAGAGCATCGTTACAGTTTTGTCAGTATTTAAAAAAAGTTTGTTGTGTTTGATCCACTTTTCTACCTCTGTGAATTGTTCTTGCAGTACGGCCTCCAGCTGCTGGAGAGTTGGTTTGCTGGTATAGATTACAGTGTCGTCTGCGTACATATGTACAGTTGAGGCTTTGCAGACGTTGGGCAGATCATTTATGATATTGTGAATAGCAGGGGCCGAGTATTGAGCCTTGGGGTACACCGCAAGTGACTGGGAGCGGGAGGGAGGAGCTGCCAGAAATTGACACATATTGTGATCGGTCGGATACATATGATTGAAACCAGGTTAGCGTGCGATCACCAATGCCAGAGTTTTTAAGTTTTTCTAACAAGATGCCATGGTCTACCGTGTCAAAGGTATATAGTCACTGTGTTACATGTTTACAGGTGCATTCTGTATATAGTTACTGTGTTACATGTTTACAGGCGCATTCTGTATATAGTCACTGTGTTACATGTTTACAGGTGCACTCTGTATATAGTCACTGTTACATGTTTACAGGCGCATTCTGTATATAGTCACTGCGTTACATGTTTACAGGCGCATTCTGTATATAGTCACTGTGTTACATGTTTACAGGTGCATTCTGTATATAGTCACTGTGTTACATGTTTACAGGTGCATTCTGTATATAGTTACTGTGTTACATGTTTACAGGCACATTCTGTATATAGTCACTGTGTTACATGTTTACAGGCGCATTCTGTATATAGTCACTGTGTTACATGTTTACAGGCGCATTCTGTATATAGTCACTGTGTTACATGTTTACAGGTGCATTCTGTATATAGTCACTGTGTTACATGTTTACAGGCACATTCTGTATATAGTCACTGTGTTACATGTTTACAGGTGCATTCTGTATATAGTCACTGTGTTACATGTTTACAGGTGCATTCTGTATACAGTCACTGTTCCATGTTTACAGGTGCATTCTGTATATAGTCACTGTTACATGTTTACAGGTGCATTCTGTATATTTATTTATTTATTTATTTATTTATAAAGGATTTTACCAGGAAGGATACATTGAGATTTCTCTCGTTTTCAAGTATGTCCTGGGTTCAAGTACATTGAAGTGTTACATTTACAGAAATACAAAGTAATACAATGTAAGATATTAACAACACAAATATACAGATTAACAGAAAATAAATATGTAGGAAATAAAGTCATTATGTTACATGTTTACAGGTGCATTCTGTATTGAGGTATGTTAACAGGGAAATTTTGAGTGACTTAAGACTGGTGGAAGATTTGATGGCGTCTGGGAGGTTATTCCATAATTGTGGTGCTCTGTAGGAAAATGAGGATCGAGCCATTTTCTTTTTGTATTGTGGTATTGTAAGTAAGGTGCTGGTCCTGGATCGGAGGTTATAGGATGAGGGAGCTGCTGGGGGAAGCAGTCTATTCAGGTAGGGTGGCAGCTTCCCAGAGATGCTCTTAAACACCAGGCTGGAAAGGTGAAGGGTGCGTCTGGATTCTAGTGATGGCCAGTTTAGCTGTTTTAACATGTCACAATGGTGGGTCATGTAGTTACATTGTAGCGCAAAGCGGCAGAATGAGTTATACAGTGTAGTAAGTTTATGAAGGTGTGTTTGCGGGGCGGCTGCATACACTACATCTCCGTAATCAATAGCCGGCATAAGCATTTGCTGTACAATCTGCTTTCTTACCGCGGGACTCAGGCAGGATTTGTTTCTGTACAGGGCACCTAGTTGGGGTAAAGTTTAGATGAGAGTTTTTCGATGTGAGGGCCAAAGGATAGATTAGGGTCCAACCACATACCTAGATATTTGAGAGAAGTGACTGTGGTCAGCGTGCCATTTGATATTGTCCCAACACATAGATGGGGATTTTGCAATTTGTGTAGTTTAGGTTTTGTTCCAAAGAGCATCGTTACAGTTTTGTCAGTATTTAAAAAAAGTTTGTTGTTTTTGATCCACTTTTCTACCTCTGTGAACTGTTCTTGCAGCACGGCCTCCAGCTGCTGGAGAGTTGGTTTGCTGGTATAGATTACAGTGTCGTCTGCGTACATGTGTACAGTTGAGGCTTTGCAGACATTGGGCAGATCATTTATGAATATTGTGAATAGCAGGGGGCCTAGTATTGAGCCTTGGGGTACACCGCAAGTGACTGGGAGCGGGAGGGAGGAGCTGCCAGAAATTGACACATATTGTGATCGGTCGGATACATATGATTGAAACCAGGTTAGCGTGCGATCACCAATGCCAGAGTTTTTAAGTTTTTCTAACAAGATGCCATGGTCTACCGTGTCAAAGGTATATAGTCACTGTGTTACATGTTTACAGGTGCATTCTGTATATAGTTACTGTGTTACATGTTTACAGGCGCATTCTGTATATAGTCACTGTGTTACATGTTTACAGGCGCATTCTGTATATAGTTACTGTGTTACATGTTTACAGGTGCATTCTGTATATAGTCACTGTGTTACATGTTTACAGGCGCATTCTGTATATAGTCACTGTGTTACATGTTTACAGGCGCATTCTGTATATAGTCACTGTGTTACATGTTTACAGGCGCATTCTGTATATAGTCACTGTGTTACATGTTTACAGGTGCATTCTGTATATAGTCACTGTGTTACATGTTTACAGGTGCATTCTGTATATAGTCACTGTGTTACATGTTTACAGGCGCATTCTGTATATAGTCACTGTGTTACATGTTTACAGGCGCATTCTGTATATAGTCACTGTGTTACATGTTTACAGGCGCATTCTGTATATAGTCACTGTGTTACATGTTTACAGGTGCATTCTGTATATAGTCACTGTGTTACATGTTTACAGGCGCATTCTGTATATAGTCACTGTGTTACATGTTTACAGGTGCATTCTGTATATAGTCACTGTGTTACATGTTTACAGGCGCATTCTGTATATAGTCACTGTGTTACATGTTTACAGGCGCATTCTGTATATAGTCACTGTGTTACATATTTACAGGCGCATTCTGTATATAGTCACTGTGTTACATGTTTACAGGCGCATTCTGTATATAGTCACTGTGTTACATGTTTACAGGTGCATTCTGTATATAGTCACTGCGTTACATGTTTACAGGTGCATTCTGTATATAGTCACTGTGTTACATGTTTACAGGCGCATTCTGTATATAGTCACTGCGTTACATGTTTACAGGCGCATTCTGTATATAGTCACTGTGTTACATGTTTACAGGTGCATTCTGTATACAGTCACTGTTACATGTTTACAGGTGCATTCTGTATATAGTCACTGTGTTACATGTTTACAGGTGCATTCTGTATATAGTCACTGTGTTACATGTTTACAGGCGCATTCTGTATATAGTCACTGTGTTACATGTTTACAGGTGCATTCTGTATATAGTCACTGTGTTACATGTTTACAGGCGCATTCTGTATATAGTCACTGTGTTACATGTTTACAGGTGCATTCTGTATATAGTCACTGTTACATGTTTACAGGCGCATTCTGTATATAGTCACTGTGTTACATGTTTACAGGTGCATTCTGTATATAGTCACTATGTTACATGTTTACAGGTGCATTCCGTATATAGTTACTGTGTTACATGTTTACAGGTGCATTCTGTATATAGTCACTGTGTTACATGTTTACAGGTGCATTCTGTATATAGTCACTGTGTTACATGTTTGCAGGTGCATTCTGTATATAGTCACTGTGTTACATGTTTACAGGTGCATTCTGTATATAGTCACTATGTTACATGTTTACAGGTGCACTCTGTATATAGTCACTGTTACATGTTTACAGGCGCATTCTGTATATAGTCACTGCGTTACATGTTTACAGGCGCATTCTGTATATAGTCACTATGTTACATGTTTACAGGTGCATTCTGTATATAGTCACTGTGTTACATGTTTACAGGCACATTCTGTATATAGTCACTATGTTACATGTTTACAGGTGCATTCTGTATATAGTCACTGTGTTACATGTTTACAGGTGTATTCTGTATATAGTCACTATGTTACATGTTTACAGGTGCATTCTGTATATAGTCACTGTGTTACATGTTTACAGGCACATTCTGTATATAGTCACTATGTTACATGTTTACAGGTGCATTCTGTATATAGTCACTGTGTTACATGTTTACAGGTGTATTCTGTATATAGTCACTGTGTTACATGTTTACAGGCGCATTCTGTATATAGTCACTGTTACATGTTTACAGGCGCATTCTGTATATAGTCACTATGTTACATATTTACATGTGCATTTTGTGTATAGTTACTGTGTTACATGTTTATAGCTACATTCTGTATATAGTCACTGTGTTACATGTTTACAGGTGTAGTCTGTATATAGTCACTGTGTTACATGTTTACAGGCGCATTCTGTATATAGTCACTGTTACATGTTTACAGGCGCATTATGTATATAGTCACTATGTTACTTGTCTACAGGTGCATTCTGTATATAGTTACTGTGTTACATGTTTACAGGTGCATTTTGTATATTGTCACTATGTTACATGTTTACAGGTGCATTCTGTATATAGTCACTGTGTTACATGTTTACAGGTGCATTCTGTATATAGTCACTGTGTTACATGTTTACAGGCGCATTCTGTATTTAGGCATTATGTTACATGTTTACAGGTGCATTCTGTATTTAGGCATTATGTTACATGTTTACAGGTGCATTCTGTATATAGTCTCTATGTTACATGTTTACAGGCTCATTCTGTATATAGTCACTATGTTACATGTTTACAGGTGCATTCTGTATATAGTCACTATGTTACATGTTTACAGGTGCATTCTGTATATAGTCACAATGTTACATGTTTACAGGCATATTCTGTATATAGTCACTATGTTACATGTTTACAGGCATATTCTGTATATAGTCACTATGTTACATGTTTACAGGTGCGTTCTGTATATAGTCACTATGTTAAATGTTTACAGGTGCATTCTGTATATAGTCACTGTGTTACATGTTTATAGGTGCATTCTGTATATAGTCATTATGTTACATGTTTACAGGTGCATTCTGTATATAGTCATTGCGTCACATGTTTACAGGTGCATTCTGTATATAATCATTGCGTCACATGTTTACAGGTGCATTCTGTATATAGTCACTGTGTTACATGTTTACAGGTGCATTCTGTATATAGTCACTATGTTACATGTTTACAGGTGCATTCTGTATATAGTCACTGTGTTACATGTTTACAGGTGCATTCTGTATATAGTCACTGTTACATGTTTACAGGTGCATTCTGTATATAGTCACTGTGTTACATGTTTACAGGTGCATTCTGTATATAGTCACTGTGTTACATGTTTACAGGTGCATTCTGTATATAGTCACTGTGTTACATGTTTACAGGTGCATTCCGCATTGCGGTATGGGAGCTCTTAAGTGACTTTAGACTGTGGAAAGATTTGATGGTGTCTGGGAGGTTATTCCATAATTGCGGTGCTCTGTAGGAAAATGAGGATGGAGCCTCTTTCTTTTTGTATGTGGTATTGTAAGTAAAGTGCAGGTCCTGGATCGGAGGTTATAGGATGAGGGAACTGCTAGGGGAGTGCAATGTGTTAATCAGCGCTGCATTTCAAAGCCCTATCCGCAGTTCTATCCGCCTCCTCAGTTTGGCGGGAGCTGGGAAAGACTGGGGGAAAAGTTACCCAGTCTCCCCCTGCATATCACTACGCTGGCCGGCCGGATTTTGCGAGGTGAGATCCGGCAGGTCATGTGATCACCGGTGTCTGGCTCAATGGAGTCCTATAGACTCCATTGAGAGGATGCGCACAGCTGTGCTTAACGCTGCTGCGCGCATCCTAGGGCTTCGCGTGCGGTAACAATGCAGGTGCAATTTTTCCTCCACAGTGCCCCTGTTTTACCGCTAGGAATGTAATTTGGCCCCAGGAGGGCAGCACTACACCTTTGCCAAGCATAACGGGCAGGAGCTTCTGGTGAAAATCAAGCCTAGGGAAGAGCAATATATATATATATATATTAGGGTTGCACCGATACCGATACTAGTATCGATATCGGTGCCGATACCGGGTACTGCAGGAGTACTTGGTACTCGTGCAGTACCCCCTATATTTTTTTCTGATACCGGAAGCCGGCATTGAGCCGGCTTGCCGGTATCAGAGGGGCTGGGGCGGCTGTCCGAATGCTCTATCGGCATTCGGACAGGCCCTGCAGCTGCTCACTGCACTTTGTTTATACTTACCTTCCTTTAGCGACGCCGGGAAAGTCTTCGCGCGCGCGCGCTCCTTGGAAGGTCCCCGGCCGCGACCACGTGGGACCATGTGATCGCGGCTGGGGTCCTTCCAACGAGCGCACGCGCAGAAACTTTCCCGGTGTCGCTAAAGGAAGGTAAGTATAAACAAAGTGAGCAGCTGCAGGGCCTGTCCGAATGCAGATAGAGCATTCGGACAGGCCCTGCAGCTGGTCTCCGCTCATACTTACCTTCCTTTAGCGACGCCGGGAAAGTTTCCGCGCGTGCGCTTGTTGAAAGGACCCCAGCAGCGATCACATGGTCCCACGTGGTCGCGGCTGGGGACCTTCCAAGGAGCGCGCGCGCAAAGACTTTCCCGGCGTCGCTAAAGGAAGGTAAGTATGAGCGGAGAGCTCCAGGTGAGCTGGGGGGGCATTATCCATGAGCTGGGGGGCATTTCCATGAGCTGGGGCATTTCCATGAGCTGTGGCATTTCCATGTGCTGGGGCATTTCCATGTGCTGTGGCATTTCCATGAGCTGGGGGGCAAATCCATGAGCTGGGACATATCCATGAGCTGTGGCATTTCCATGAGCTGGGGCATTTCCATGTGCTGGGGCATTTCCATGTGCTGTGGCATTTCCATGAGCTGGGGGGCAAATCCATGAGCTGGGGCATATCCATGAGCTGGGGCATATCCATGAGCTGGGGCATTTCCATGAGCTGGGGGCATATCCATGAGCTGGGGCATTTCCATGAGCTGGGGGCATATCCATGAACTGGGGGCATTATCCATGAGCTGGGGGCATTATCCATGAGCTGGGGGCATTATCCATGAGCTGGGGCAATATCCATGAGCTGGGATTATCCATGAGCTGGGGGCATATCCATGAGCTGGGGGCATATCCATGAGCTGGGGGGCAAATCCATGAGCTGGGGGGCAGTATCCATGAGCTGGGGGCAGAATCCATGAGCTGGGGGCAGTATCCATGAGCTGGAGGGCATATCCATGAGCTGGAGGCATTATCCATGAGCTGGAGGGCAAATCCATGAGACCTGGGGGCTTTATAGGAGGTCTGTTCTTATTGGAAAGCGGTCACATGACATAAGATAAAAGTATCGGTACTCGGTATCGGTGAGTACTTGAACAAAAGTATCGGTACTCGTACTCGGTCTTAAAAAAGTGGTATCGGTGCATCCCTAATATATATCCACTGCAGTCTTTCAAGGAGGGAGCGGAGTTCCTCATGTAAAGCTTTTTTATTCATGGCTGAAACGTCGGCTCCACCTGATGCCGTGTGGCGCAGCTCACTAATTTATGTTCTATAACAGTAGGTATAAATTCTCCTGGAGGCCGCGACACGCGGCCACAGCCTTTATGATCGGCCTCCTTGGATTCAATGTACAGGGACCTCTGGGAGGCTCATTTAGCAGATGTATGGGTTTGTCCGGTGAATAGAGGCTGAGAAGCCGCTCACCCAAGGAGGCCGGGAAATTCCTAACCCGAAACATCAGATTCTCGCGAAGCCGGTCCGGGCAGATGACGAGAGGCGCGAGCTTCAAAGGCGGAGAGAGGAAATGGCGAGAGAAATGCATGAAATATTGTAAATGTGTGTAACGTTGGAATCCAGCTCCCAGCGTTCGCCGAGCCCCGTCATTAAACGCTAACGAAGCATATTAAACGAATATTAAAATATAGGTTTCCTTTGCATACGATAATGAGCAAAACCACTTTTAAGTCCCTTGCCCAGCGCTGCAAGGTGCGATTGGTCTTTTTCTGCCGCGACGGAAAAAACTTTGAAGTTGCCCAGGTAGGACCGATTGGGATCAAACGCTAATCAACTTCAAAAAGCGTGGCGTGTCCTGCGCGTTTCACAGCGCGTGTCTCAGGGACATCTGAAATGCAAATTCATAAACTCATTTAAAACATCGCAAATTGCCGGCACATTTAATCACAAGAAAGTTTCCTGGCCGAGCGTGAGCGGCTGCCGCGGCGGTGGGGGGAGGGAGCGGCTGCCGCGGCGGTGGGGGGAGGGAGCGGCTGCCGCAGCGGTGGGGGAGAAGGAGCGGCGCTAATTTTTTTGTTTTGTTTATCTGAGGGGACATTTTTTCGATTTGTGGAAGTGCAGGGTGAAAAATACAGAAAGTCCCCGAGGGGTTTACTCTTAACCCGGCTGGTACCGGGGTGGACGTGCACGGCTTCCTGGAAGCGGCGGCTCCACAGCTTCCTCTGGGAGGGAAATGGTGAAATGAAATCTTGCCGCACGCGAGGGGTTTTTTCATTATTATTCCGCGTACTATCAGTTAAGTGCAGTTAAAATGAATCGGTAATGAGGGAATGATAATGAGAGAGGGAGGCGAGCCAGCGATCAGAACCCGTTTGGCTCGGGGCAAAGTGTGATGGAACTTAAAGACTGTAATGCCGTCTCCAGCACAATAGCAGCGGCTCGGCTCGCCGCTCGCAGACACATTCATGACATGGGGAGGCCGCGCACCTCGCTTATCGCCAGCGTGGGAGAACGTCAGGCAGAGAGAATCCTCCGTGGGCAAATTGAGATTTCATTAAGTTTAAATGTATTGCTTTTGACTGAAGTCTCGGCACGCCTGTTAGTAAGCGTTAATGGGCAGACGCAGCCTCCGCGCTCCCAAAATCAACCTCTTTGTCTTCTTCTGCTCTGTGACTTTAAACAGGCACTGATTTACTGGGTGAAGGGGTGCTGGGCGGACACTGGACCCCCAAGATGCCAGGTCCTGCCTTATTATAATCCATCGCTCTCAATTCACCACGGAGAGGCCGAGTCACACCCTCATATACAGGGGAGTAGCTCAGCCATGGCTGCCACGAGGCATTCGGCAACTAGGATAGGAATGAGAGTGAATGATAACAGGTTAGCGAGTGTCTGCATGGGTCTCTGCTTGTCTGTGTCAGTCTCCCGGCCAGTGTTTGCATTGGATCAGTGTCTGTCAATCTGCCAGCGTCTGTCTGTCTGTCTATATGTTTGTATATAAATTAGTCAGTGGGTGCATGCGCGAGTCAGACTGTCCGTCTCTGCATGTGTGGGTTCTACAGTCACTTTTTCCTGGACATATTATTCTTTCATGCAGACGGGAGCTCAGGGAAAAGTGCTGCCCTGCAACTTGAGTAATTCCTACGCTGCAGGAAGGAAATCAAGGCAGATCTCTCGGGATTCCTTACCTGCAGCGTATGAATTATACATTCTCCAGCGCGTTGCAGTTTTCATGCACTGCCCATCAGCATGAATAAATTATATGTGTCCAGGAAACACGGCCAATCCGGCGGCCCTATCGGGTCCAAACAGAACAGCGATGAGCAGCACAGGACTATTCCACACAATCAGGGATATTCAGAGAGCGCCGAGATGCCACCGACATTTCAGTGCTCGCCCGTTCATCGCACTCCAGCAAGTTTGATTTGCCGACCCTCTGGTGAATTCGGCATTCACTGCAATGTCCCCATAGTGCGTCGAAACGCATCCAAAAAACGCTGCAAAACCGCTGGATTGAATAGGAAAACCGCAGCAAAACCACCGAATGAAGCGAAAACCCGCCGTATCGATCCAAAAAACCCCAGGGAGCAAACAGCCGGGAAAAGCCAACAAGCTGCAAAACGGGGTTTAAAAAAAAAAAAAACGCAACTTGTAAAAGGCATTTAAAAAAAAAAGGTACTGCATGAAAATGCCTGGGAATAATATATAGAGTAAAACCATATAAATAATAATAAAAAGGTCTGTTACAGAAAAAAAACGCTATTATCAAAATTTTATTTTCGAGAAAATCCTGAAAAATGCCTAAATCTTAAAAGATAAATAAAGAAACTTTTTGCTGCAGAAAAAAATAATAAACGGTTTATTAGATATTGGATAAAAACGGGAATATTTTGTAACATTGAAACCTATGGGATTCGCCTGATTAAACCTGTCGAATGAGACCACTGAACATCAGGGCATTTCACTGACATTTCTCTGCTCTTCAATGTGAATAAATTAACCATTGCTTCTATATGGGGGATTTCACTGCCGCCGAACAGGCACCGTATTTCACTGCCGCCGAACAGGCACCGTATTTCACTGCCACCAAACAGCACTGTATTTCACTGCCGCCGAACAGGCACCATATTTCACTGCCGCTGAACAGTACCGTATTTTACTGCCGCCGAATAGGCACCATATTTCACTGCTGCCAAACAGCACCGTATTTCACTGCCACCAAATAGCACCGTATTTCACTGCCGCCGAACAGGCACCGTATTTCACTGCCGCCGAACAGGCACCATATTTCACTGCAGCCAAATAGCACCGTATTTCACTGCCGCTGAACAGCACCGTATTTTACTGCCGCCGAATAGGCACCATATTTCACTGCCGCCAAACAGCACCGTATTTCACTGCCGCCAAATAGCACCGTATTTCACTGCCGCCGAACAGGCACCCTATTTCACTGCCGCCGAACAGGCACCATATTTCACTGCCGCCGAACAGCACCTTATTACACTGCCGCAGAAAAGGAACCGTATTTCACTGACATTTCTCTGCTGTTCAATGTGAATAGATTAACCATAGCTTCTCTATGGGGGATTTCACTGCCGCCGAACAGCACTGTATTTCACTGCCACCGAACAGACACCGTATTGCAATGCCACCGAACAGGCACCGTATTTCACTGCCGTCGAACAGGCACCGTATTTCACTGCCGCCAAACAGCTCCATATTTCACTGCCACTGAACAGGCACCGTATTTCACTGCCGCCGAACAGCACCATATTTCACTGCCGCCAAACAGCACTGTATTTCACTGCTGCCAAACAGGCACCGTATTTCACTGCCGCCAAACAGCACCGTATTTCACTGTCGCCGAACAGCACCGTATTTCACTGCCGCAGAAAAGGAACCGTATTTCACTGACATTTCTCTGCTGTTCAATGTGAATAGATTAACCATTGCTTCTCTATGGGGGATTTCACTGCCGCCGAACAGGCACCGTATTTCACTGCCGCCGAACAGCACCATATTTCACTGCCGCCGAACAGGTACCATATTTCACTGCCGCCAAATACTGATGAGCCGAACACCCCCGTGTTCGGTTCGCATTCGAACTCGAACAATTTCAAAAGTTCGGGTTTGAACGCGAACGCGATTCGAAATCAGTGCAAGTCAATGGGACTCGAATGTTCGATTTTTACAGGGTAATTCAAAGAGATCCGAATTGCTTGAGAAAGGTAACCGATCGCTGAAAATCAGGGTTCGGTTACCTTTCCTGACCATTCAGCTATCCAGAGAGCAGGCAATTCGCCAAATCCTGGGAAATTGCCTGCACATACGGTGCCTGTTCGGTGCCTGTTCGAGGGCAGTGAAATCCCCATAGAGAAGCAATGCTTCGGCTATTCAGAGAACACAAACCAGCAGTGAAAGGTTCCCGAAATGTCCTGCCATTCGGTGGTTTAATTCGGCAGATTTATTCAGGAGAATCTCCTAGGTTTCAATGTTAAAAATATTCTCGTTTTAATTCAATCTATACTATAATAGAATAAGCCTAAAAACGTCCGTCGCCAAAACCCTACTGCGCATGCGCGACGGACATTTGAAAGCGGCCGTTAGAACACACAGGTAGCTGCGCGTGCCGGCCGCGTGAAAAAAAAAAAAAAAAAACGCACGAGCCGCGCGCAGCTACCCGTGTGTTTACACGGCCAGATGCCCCGATCCTCCAGCGGTGACCGTCCTCCGGCTGCCGGCGGGCCTCCAGGCTCAGGCGAGCCCCCGGCTCGGTTTGGGCCTACAGGCCCAAGCCGAGCCGGGGACTCGCCTAAGCCTAGAGGCCCGCCGAGCACCCAGCGGCAGCCGGAGGTGGTCACCGCTGGAGGATCGGGGCCGAAGTTCCCAAACAAACACCCAAAATCGGCCCTGAGCTCCAGCGGAGACCTCCTCCGGCTGCCGCTGGCTGCTCGGCGGCCCTCTAGGCTTAGGCGAGCCCCCGGCTCGGTTTGGGCCTACAGGCCCAGCCGAGCCGGGGACTCGCCTAAGCCTAAAGGCCCGCCGAGCAGCCGGAGAAGGTCACCGCTGGAGGATCGGGGCCGAAGTTCCCAAACAAACACCCAAAATCGGCCCTGAGCTCCAGCGGAGACCTCCTCCGGCTGCCGCTGGCTGCTCGGCGGCCCTCTAGGCTTAGGCGAGCCCCCGGCTCGGTTTGGGCCTACAGGCCCAGCCGAGCCGGGGACTCGCCTAAGCCTAGAGGCCCGCCGAGCAGCCAGCGGCAGCCGGAGAAGGTCACCGCTGGAGGATCGGGGCCGAAGTTCCCAAACAAACACCCAAAATCGGCCCTGAGCTCCAGCGGAGGACCTCCTCCGGCTGCCGCTGGCTGCTCGGCGGCCCTCTAGGCTTAGGCGAGCCCCCGGCCGGTTTGGGCCTACAGGCCCAGCCGAGCCGGGGACTCGCCTAAGCCTAGAGGCCCGCCGAGCAGCCAGCGGCAGCCGGAGAAGGTCACCGCTGGAGGATCGGGGCCGAAGTTCCCAAACAAACACACCCCAAAATCGGCCCTGAGCTCCAGCGGAGACCTCCTCCAGCTGCCGCTGGCTGCTCGGCGGGCCTCTAGGCTTAGGCGAGCCCCCGGCTTGGCTTGGGCCTACAGGCCCAGCCGAGCCGGGGACTCGCCTAAGCGTAGAGGCCGGCCGAGCAGCCTGCTCGGCCGGAGGAGGTCACCGCTGGAGCTCAGGGCCGATGTTGCCTAACACATACTCACCGACATCGGCCCTTGCTCCTCCAGCGATGGCGGTCCCGCTTGCAGCATCCTCTCTCCGTTGCTCGCCGGAATGACGTCACGAAAGCCTTTGACCCCGGGGGTCAAAGGTTTCGTGACGTCATCCTGGCGAGCAACGGAGGGAGGATGCTGCAAGCGGGACCGCCATCGCTGGAGGAGCCAAGGGCCGATGTCGGTGAGTATGTGTGGAACCGGTGGAGGACTCGAGGCCGATGTAGGTGAGTATGTGCTCTACACACACACACACACACACCCTGCTTGCTCGGCCGGTATTCAAGCTTAGGCGAGCCCCCGGCTTGGCTTGGGCCTAGAGGCCCTGCCGAGCCGGGGACTCGCCTGAGCATGGAGGCCGGTCGAGTTGCATGCTCGGGCGTCCTCCAGGCTCAGGCGAGTCCCCGGCTCGGCTGGCCTCTAGGCCCACGCCAAGCCGGGGGCTCGCCTAAGCTTGGTCGGCATCCAGGCTCAGGCGAGCCCCCGGCTTGGCTTGGGCCTAGAGGCCCAGCCGAGCCAGGGACTCACCTGAGCCTGGAGGACGGCCGAGCATGCAACTCGACCGGCCTCCATGCTCAGGCGAGTCCCCGGCTCTGCTGGGCCTCTAGGCCCAAGCCGGGGGCTCGCCTAAGCTTGGATACCGGCCGAGTAAGCAGGGTGGGTGTGGAGAGCACATACTCACCTACATTAGCCCTGAGCTCCAGCGGTGACTGTCCTCCGGCTGTCGCAGGCTGCTCGGCCGGCCTCCAGGCTCAGGCGAGCCCCCGGCTTGGCTTGGGCCTACAGGCCCAGCCGAGCCGGGGGCTCGCCTAAGCCTGAAGGCCGGCCGAGCAGCCTACGACAGCCACCGCTGAGGCTCCGGGCCAATGTAGGGGGACACATACTCACCTACATCGGCCCTTAGCTCCTCCAGCGATGGCGGTCCCGCTTCCAGCGTCCTCTCTCGCTCCGTTGTTCGCCGGAATGACGTCACGAAAGCCTTTGACCCCGGGGGTCAAAGGCTTTCGTGACGTCATCCCGGCGACCAACGGAGCGAGAGAGGACGCTGGAAGCGGGACGCGGGACCGCCATCGCTGGAGGGCCGATGTAGGTGAGTATATCCACGAGCGGGGGGGCCATATCCACGAGCGGGGGCCATATCCACGAGCGGGGGGGGGCGATATCCACGAGCGGGGGGGGCGATATCCACGAGCGGGGGGGGCGATATCCACGAGCGGGGGGGGCGATATCCACGAGCGGGGGGGGCGATATCCACGAGCGGGGGGGGGCGATATCCACGAGCGGGGGGCCATATCCACGAGCGGGGGGGGGGCGATATCCACGAGCGGGGGGGGGGGCCATATCACGAGCGGGGGGGGGCGATATCCACGTGCTGGGTCAATATCCACGTGCTGGGGCAGTATCAATCCACGTGCTGGGGCAGTATCCACGTGCTGGGGCAATATCCACGAGCTGGGCCAATATCCACGAGCTGGGGCAGTATCCACGTGCTGGGTCAATATCCACGTGCTGGGCAGTATCAATCCACGTGCTGGGGCAATATCCACGTGCTGGGGCAGTATCAATCCACGTGCTGGGGCAGTATCAATCCACGTGCTGGGGCAGTATCCACGAGCTGGGGCAGTATCCACGTGCTGGGCCAATATCCACGTGCTGGGGCAGTATCAATCCACGTGCTGGGGCAATATCCACGTGCTGGGCAGTATCAATCCACGTGCTGGGGCAGTATCAATCCACGTGCTGGGGCAGTATCCACGTGCTGGGGCAGTATCCACGAGCTGGGCCAATATCCACGAGCTGGGGGCAGTATCCACGTGCTGGGGGCAGTATCCACGTGCTGGGGCAGTATCCACGTGCTGGGGCAGTATCCACGTGCTGGGGCAGTATCAATCCACGTGCTGGGGCAATATCCACGTGCTGGGGCAGTATCAATCCACGTGCTGGGCCAATATCCACGTGCTGGGGCAGTATCAATCCACGTGCTGGGGCAATATCCACGTGCTGGGGCAGTATCAATCCACGTGCTGGGGCAGTATCAATCCACGTGCTGGGGCAGTATCCACGTGCTGGGGCAGTATCCACGAGCTGGGCCAATATCCACGAGCTGGGGGCAGTATCCACGTGCTGGGGGCAGTATCCACGTGCTGGGGCAATATCCACGTGCTGGGGCAGTATCAATCCACGTGCTGGGGCAGTATCCACGAGCTGGGGCAGTATCCACGTGCTGGGGCAGTATCCACGTGCTGGGGCAATATCCACGTGCTGGGGCAGTATCAATCCACGTGCTGGGGCAATATCCACGTGCTGGGGCAGTATCAATCCACGTGCTGGGGCAGTATCAATCCACGTGCTGGGCCAATATCCACGTGCTGGGGCAGTAATCAATCCACGTGCTGGGGCAGTATCAATCCACGTGCTGGGGCAGTATCCACGTGCTGGGCAGTATCCACGAGCTGGGCCAATATCCACGAGCTGGGGGCAGTATCCACGTGCTGGGGGCAGTATCCACGTGCTGGGGCAGTATCCACGTGCTGGGGCAATATCCACGTGCTGGGGCAGTATCAATCCACGTGCTGGGGCAGTATCCACGAGCTGGGGCAGTATCCACGTGCTGGGTCAATATCCACGTGCTGGGGCAGTATCCACGTGCTGGGTCAATATCCACGTGCTGGGGCAGTATCAATCCACGTGCTGGGGCAATATCCACGTGCTGGGGCAGTATCAATCCACGTGCTGGGGCAGTATCAATCCACGTGCTGGGGCAGTATCCACGAGCTGGGGGCAGTATCCACGTGCTGGGCCAATATCCACGTGCTGGGGCAGTATCAATCCACGTGCTGGGGCAATATCCACGTGCTGGGGCAGTATCAATCCACGTGCTGGGGCAGTATCAATCCACGTGCTGGGGCAGTATCCACGTGCTGGGGCAGTATCCACGAGCTGGGCCAATATCCACGAGCTGGGGGCAGTATCCACGTGCTGGGGGCAGTATCCACGTGCTGGGGCAGTATCCACGTGCTGGGGCAATATCCACGTGCTGGGGCAGTATCAATCCACGTGCTGGGGCAGTATCCACGAGCTGGGGCAGTATCCACGTGCTGGGGCAGTATCCACGTGCTGGGGCAATATCCACGTGCTGGGGCAGTATCCACGTGCTGGGGCAGTATCCACGTGCTGGGGCAGTATCCACGTGCTGGGGCAGTATCCACGTGCTGGGTCAATATCCACGTGCTGGGGCAGTATCAATCCACGTGCTGGGGCAGTATCCACGAGCTGGGGCAGTATCCACGAGCTGGGGCAGTATCCACGTGCTGCGGCAATATCCACGTGCTGGGGCAATATCCACGTGCTGGGGCAGTATCCGTGCTGGGGCAGTATCCACGTGCTGGGGCAATATCCACGTGCTGGGGCAATATCCACGTGCTGGGGCAGTATCCACGTGCTGGGGCAATATCCACGTGCTGGGGCAGTATCCACGTGCTGGGGCAGTATCCACGTGCTGGGGCAGTATCCACGTTCTGGGGCAGTATCCACGTGCTGGGGCAGTATCCACGTGCTGGGGCAGTATCCACGTGCTGGGGCAGTATCCACGAGCTGGGGCAATATCCACGAGCTGGGGCAATATCCACAAGCTGGGGCAGTATACATGAGCAGGGGCAGTATATCCACAATAGACTGCCCTCTGGGCAGGCTTTACAACTAGTATCTAATAAAGCGTTAATTATAATATTCTGCAGTAAAGAGTCTCTTTATTTATAGATTTTTTAGGATATTTTAAGCATTTTTCTTTTTTTATAAAAAAGTCAGATTTTTTTTCTTAAACTTTACTTATTTTTCTGTAACAGCCCTTTTTATTATCATTCATTGGATTTTATATGTAAATTTCAGACATTGTCGCTCAGTAGTTTCTTTGCAAACAGCGTTTCACTTTTCAATCATTCATGCAAACGGTTTTGCTAGTTTATTCACTTCACTCGTCTGCGGTATCGGGTTTTTTCCGGCGGCTTCGCTGCGTGTGATCGGCTCCTGCTCGGGTTTTTTCGTGGTTTTCGGTGGGTTAATCCAGATGTTTATGGTGGGTTAATCCAGATGTTTTCGGCGTGCATTCGCTGAGTTTTGCAGTTAGTTTTCGTCGGGTTTTGCGGCGGCCTTTCCCTGCAATTCGGGGACCCTGTGGTGCTTGCTGAATACACTGCAGGGTCGCCGAAATGGGATTGGCAAAACAAACCGAATTTAAGAGAACGAAAAGTCACCGAACGTGCGGTGACTTTTCGAATCTCTTTTAATTACTCTGTTAGAGTGCCCTCCAAGAGGGCATATATGCAAGATATTTACCATAAAAGGTGTATGGGGGTCTGGGTAGTGCCCTAGGGGACAGGAAACAAGGACAAATAGTAAAAAAAAAAAAAGTTTTTAAAGGAACAGTGAGTTTTCCATGAAATAAAGGTTAAGAATAAAAACGAAAAAGATCCTTCAAATATCATGCCTATGAGGTCCTCATAACCTGTCCGTGAAGTGGCGGATTTGTAGGATGTATAGAAACATTTGAAAAGAAAAAAAATGACATTTCAAATGACGGTAAATGTTTTTCCTTTAATCTATTCATAAACAACTGCTTGGGGCGGCAGCCTGTATGAAAAGAGGAGACGTTTTAGGACACGCAGAACAAGTTTAGTGATGTTTTTGGCTAAATTATGGTGAAACTTATGCAGGCTTTGGATGAAAGTAACAATAGGTGCTTTAAACCGTAACGCCTCTGTGGTATTGTGGAAGAGTGCAGGGTTGGACCCTGCCTGCGGTCAAATATTAAAATGATATGAATCTGGTACAGGCGTCAGTGCACCCAAATATTGTGCCTTTGGTGGCAGCAAGTGCCTTCACACCGTATCCCCTCTGTGGTATTGTGGAAGAGTGCGGCGGTGGAACCTGCGGTCCAATATTAAAATGATATGAATCTGGTATAGGCGTCAGTGGCAGTGCACCCAAATATTTTCCCTTTGGATGGCAGCAAGTGCCTTCACACAGTAACCCCTCTGTTGTATTGTGGAAGAGTGCAGTGGTGGAGGTTTTGTGCATGCAGAAGAGATCCCCGATCTATTCCGTTACTTCAGCATCAGGGGATTGATAGCTGCTGATCCAGGACTGATTCATTTTTATAAATGTCAGCCGGTCTACAGAGTCGGTGGACAGATGCACTCTTTTCTCTGTGACAAAACCTCCAGCGGCACTGAACGTCCTTTCAGAAAGCACGCTGGATGAAGGGCAACCTAGTAGCTGCATAGTATATTGGCTAAGTTCTGGCCAGTGATCCAATCTCAACACCCAGTAAGCCAGTGGATCATCTGCTGTAAAGGTATCCAGGTCTGCCCTTGCCCCTAGGTAGTCCTGCACCATATGGTGAAGATGCTGGCAATGGGTGCCTACATTTGACGTCCTTGGGCGTCTTGGACTAAATTTTTTTAAAAAGGCATCAGTCAAGCGGCCCGGCCTTCACCACTCTTCCTCTGATCATCCGCAGCCTCAGAAGCACCTGTGTCATCACTTGGTAACCTACCAGTGCCTGGAAAGGTGTTACACAAGTGTCGCTTTAGAGCGTACTCAAGTTGTTTCATCCTGTCCTCCCTCTGTGCGGGCAGGACGAGCTCTGCAACTTTACCCTTGTATCGTGGATCAAGAAGGCTTGCCAACCAGTAATGATCCCTCTCCTTGATAGCACTAATCCTGGGGTCCTTTAGCAGGCTTTGCAGGATAAGGGAGCCCATGCAGCATAGGTTGGAGGCAGCATTAACTTCCGAGTCTTTCTGGGCAATGAGGATGACCCCATCCTGCACTTCCTCCTCCCAGCCACGTACTAGTCCTTGGGTTTCTGGGCACACAAAACCCTCCCTTGAGGAATCCCCACCTTCAATGCCCCCACTACTTATATATTCCTCCTCCTCATCCTCCTCCTGTCTGATCTGAGGACCTGCAGGAATGCTGTCTGCATAAAGACTGAGGCCTTGAGAGCTAGGGAAGGCCTCCTCTTCCTCCTGCTGCTCTGCCTCTAGTGCCCCATCTATAATTCCCTGCAGAGTGTGCTCAAGCAGGAACACCAAAGGAATTGTGTCACTGATGCATGCACTGTCCCTGCTCACCATCCTCGTTGCCTCCTCAAATGGCGACAGTACAGTGCATGCATCCTTGATCATCAGCCACTGCGGGGGGGGGGGGTAAAGCAAGTTGACCTGAACCTGTCCTTGTGCCATACTCACACAGGTACTCGTTGATGGCCCTCTGTTGCTTGTGCAGATGCTGCAGCATTGCTAATGTTGAGTTCCACCTGGTGGGCATGTCACAGATCAGACGGTTGATGGGAATGACCGTCTGAAGTGGCTGCAGACTTTTCTGGCCTGGCTGAGAAGCTCTGCCAGCCCTGGGTACCTGGTTAGGAAATGCTGTACCACCAGATTTAGGACGTGTGCTAGGCATGGTACATGCGTCAACTTACCCTGGCGTAGGGCGGAGAGAAGGTTGCTGCCATTATCACAGACGACCATTCCCAGCTGAAGCTGGTGTGGTGTTAACCATCTCTGCACCTGGCCCTGCAGAGCTGACAAAATTTCTGGGCCGGTGTGGCTCCTGTCCCCTAAACAAACCAGCTCAACCTGCCATGCATCGGTTTAACTGCCACTTCGCCAGAGATAGAGACAGAGGAGGAGGAGGAGGAGGTGGTGGAGCAGACATACCTCATACAAGCAGCTTTCTGGAGGCGTGGTGGATGAACAAGCTCCAGCACAGAGCCCCATCCTAGATACCTCCCAGCTGCAAGCAGAGTTACCCAGTGTGCCATGAAGGAAATGTAACGGCCCTGTCCATGCTTGCTGGACCACGTGTCTAAAGTCATGTGCACCTTGCTGCTGACTGACTTTCCCAATGACTCCATAACATTGTCTTCCACGTGCTGGTATAGTGCTGGAATGGCCTTCCATGAAAAGAAATGGCATTTTGGAACCTGCCACTGTGGTACAGCACATTCAGCAAATTCACAGAAGGAAGCAGAGTCCACCAGCTGGAAAGGTAGCAGCTGTAACGCAAGTAATTTTGTTAAGCTGGCATTTAGACGCGGTGCTTGAGGATGGTTGGGACTATATTTTTTCTTACACTGCAGCAGCTGGGGAAACCTAATCTGACTGCGTAAATCTTCAGCTGATGGGATGCTGTCACATTGTGAGGAAGGACCTGGTACACCCATTACTGTAGCATCATCCCTGTCAGTGGAAGTTTTAGGCAATGACATGGCAGGACATATAGTGGGGGTAGAGACAGATGAGGAGGAGGACCTATGCAAAGTGTTGTGCCAACGGGATGTGTGGCAGGTCATCATATGTCGCCTCAAGCACGTGGTACCCAAGTGTCTGATGTCTTTCCCAAGCTTGATCCTCTCCCGACATCACTGGCGTCGTAACGTGGGGGCATGAGGTGCTGGGGCAGATCCATGAGGTGCTGGGGCATATCCATGAGGTGCTGGGGCATATCCATGAGGTGCTGGGGCAAATCCATGAGGTGCTGGGGCAAATCCATGAGGTGCTGGGGCATATCCATGAGGTGCTGGGGCAAATCCATGAGGTGCTGGGGCATATTCATGAGCTGCTGGGGCAAATCCATGAGGTGCTGGGGCATATCCATGAGCTGCTGGGGCAAATCCATGAGGTGCTGGGGCATATCCATGAGCTGCTGGGGCAAATCCATGAGGTGCTGGGGCATATCCATGAGGTGCTGGGGCATATT
Source organism: Leptobrachium leishanense (assembly GCA_009667805.1). Taxonomy (NCBI): domain Eukaryota; kingdom Metazoa; phylum Chordata; class Amphibia; order Anura; family Megophryidae; genus Leptobrachium; species Leptobrachium leishanense. The sequence continues at coordinate 2,258,560 of CM019068.1, read as the reverse complement.
CATGAGGTGCTGGGGCAAGTCCATGAGCTGCTGGGGCATATACATGAGGTGCTGGGGCAAATCCATGAGGTGCTGGGGCAGATCCATGAGGTGCTGGGGCATATCCATGAGGTGCTGGGGCAAATCCATGAGGTGCTGGGGCATATCCATGAGCTGCTGGGGCATATCCATGAGGTGCTGGGGCATATCCATGAGCTGCTGGGGCAAATCTATGAGGTGCTGGGGCATATCCATGAGCTGCTGGGGCAAATCCATGAGGGGCAAATCCATGAGGTGCTGGGGCATATCCATGAGTTGCTGGGGCAAATCCATGAGGTGCTGGGGCATATCCATGAGGTGCTGGGGCATATCCATGAGGTGCTGGGGCAAATCCATGAGCTGCTGGGGCATATACATGAGGTGCTGGGGCAAATCCATGAGGTGCTGGGGCATGTCCATGAGGTGCTGGGGCATATCCATGAGGTGCTGGGGCAGTATCCATGAGGTGCTGGGGCATATCCATGAGGTGCTGGGGCAAATCCATGAGGTGCTGGGGCATATCCATGAGGTGCTGGGGCAAATCCATGAGGTGCTGGGCATATCCATGAGGTGCTGGGGCATATCCATGAGGTGCTGGGGCAAATCCATGAGGTGCTGGGGCATATCCATGAGCTGCTGGGGCATATCCATGAGGTGCTGGGGCAAATCCATGAGGTGCTGGGGCATATCCATGATGTGCTGGGGCAAATCCATGAGGTGCTGGGGCATATCCATGAGCTGCTGGGGCAAATCCATGAGGTGCTGAGGCAAATCCATGAGGAGCTGGGGCAAATCCATGAGGAGCTGGGGCAAATCCATGAGGTGCTGGGGCATATCCATGAGCTGCTGGGGCAAATCCATGAGGTGCTAGGGCATATCCATGAGGTGCTGGGGCATATCCATGAGGTGCTGGGGCAAATCCATGAGCTGCTGGGGCATATACATGAGGTGCTGGGGCAAATCCATGAGGTGCTGGGGCAGTATCCATGAGGTGCTGGGGCATATCCATGAGGTGCTGGGGCATATCCATGAGCTGCTGGGGCATATCCATGAGGTGCTGGGGCAAATCCATGAGGTGCTGGGGCATATCCATGAGCTGCTGGGGCAAATCCATGAGGTGCTGGGGCAAATCCATGAGGTGCTTGGGCATATCCATGAGCTGCTGTGGCAAATCCATGAGGTGCTGGGGCAAATCCATGAGGTGCTGGGGCATATCCATGAGGTGCTGGGGCAAATCCATGAGGTGCTGGGCAAATCCATGAGGTGCTGGGGCATATCCATGAGGTGCTGGGGCAAATCCATGAGGTGCTGGGGCATATCCATGAGGTGCTGGGGCATATCCATGAGGTGCTGGGGCATATCCATGAGGTGCTGGAGCAGTAACCATGAGCTGCTGGGGCAGTATCCATCTGCTGGGGCATATCCATCTGGTGCTGGGGCAGTATCCATCTGGTGCTGGGGCAGTATCCATGAGGTGCTGGGGCAAGTCCATGAGGTGCTGGGGCAAATCCATGAGGTGCTGGGTCATATCCATGAGGTGCTGGGGCATATCCATGAGCTGCTTGGGCAGTATCCATGAGGTGCTGGGGCAAATCCATGAGGTGCTGGGGCAGTATCCATGAGGTGCTGGGTCATATCCATGAGGTGCTGGGGCAGTATCCATGAGGTGCTGGGGCAGTATCCATGAGGTGCTGGGGCAGTATCCATCTGCTGGGGCATATCCATGAGGAGCTGGGGCAGTATCCATCTGGTGCAGGGGCAGTATCCATGAGCTGCTGGGGCATATCCATGAGGTTCTGGGGCATATCCACGAGCTGCTGGGGCAAATCCATGAGGTGCTTTGGCATATCCATGAGCTGCTGGGGCATATCCATGAGCTGGGGCAATATCCATGAGCTGGGGCAATATCCATGAATTGGGGCAGTATCCATGAGCTGGGGCAGTATATCCATGAGCTGGGGCAGTATATCCATGTGCTGGGGCATATCCATGAGCTGGGGCAAAATCCATGAGAGGAGCTGGGGCAAAATCCATGACAGCAGCTGGGGCATTATCAATTAGAGCAGCTGGGGCAGTATATCCTTGAGCTGGGGCAGTATATCCATGAGCTGCAGTATGAGTATGCAGTATACAAGCTGCATGCTTCGGACGCTCGCAGGGAGCGAATACGCGGTGGAGGTGAGCTGGGGCATATCCATGAGGAGCTGGGGCAGTATCCATCTGGTGCTGGTTCATTACCCTTGAGGTGCTTGGACATATCCATTTGCTGGGGCAGTATCCATGAGCTGCTGGGGCATATCCATGAGCTGCTGGGGCATATCCATGAGGTGCTGGGGCATATCCATGAGCTGCTGGGGCAAATCAATGAGTTGCTGGGGCATATCCATGAGCTGCTGGGGCATATCCATGAGCTGCTGGGGCATATCTATGAGGTGCTGGGTCATATCCATGAGGTGCTGGGGCATATCCATGAGCTGGGGCAATATCCATGAGCTGGGGCATATCCATGAGCTGGGGCAATATCCATGTGCTGGGGCAGTATATCCATGAGCTGGGGCAGTATATCCATGAGCTGGGGCAGTATATCCATGTGCTGGGGCATATCCATGAGCTGGGCAAAATCCATGAGAGCAGCTGGGGCAGTATATCCATGAGAGGAGCTGGGGCAGTATATCCATGAGAGGAGCTGGGGCAGTATATCCATGAGAGCAGCTGGGGCAGTATATCCATGAGAGGAGCTGGGGCAGTATATCCATGAGAGCAGCTGGGGCAGTATATCCATGAGAGGAGCTGGGGCAGTATATCCATGAGAGGAGCTGGGGCAGTATCCATGAGAGGAGCTGGGGCAATATCCATGAGAGGAGCTGAGGCATATCCATGTGTGCTGGGGGCAGTATCCATGAGAGCTGGGGCAATATCCATGTGTGAGCTGGTCTGGGGCAATATATCCATGTGTGAGCTGAGGCGCAATATATCCATATGTGAGCTGAGGCGCAATATATCCATATGTGAGCGGCAATATATATCCATGGGTGAGCTGCTGGGGGCAATATATAACTGTGAACTGGGGCAATATATCCATATGTGATATGGGGGCAATATATATCCATGGGTGAGCTGCTGGGGGCAATATATATCCAGAGCTGCTGGGGGCAATATATCCAGAGCTGCTGGGGGCAATATATATCCATGTGTGCTTTCACTGCCTTCGAACAGGCAACGTACTTGCTGGCAGTTGGCAAAAAGTTGTGTGAGCATATGAGAGAGCTCCACAGCAATAAACCTCACAGTAATGTGCACTGTGTGTATGAGCATTCAGTGTTATATGGGAGTACTGATTTAGGAGTAAGAGTAGTTAAAAAAATCTGTAAAACTCGGGGGGGGGGGGTGACACCATAAATTACCGCACCGGGTGACACCAACCCTAGTGACGCCACTGTCCGACATAACTTACAAATAGCAACGCTGCAGTCTGCTGCACATGTCGTGAAGAACTCCCAGACAGCAGAGATCCTGGACGTGTGCTGCGAGACAACAGCGCTCTGCACCTGAGCAGCTCTGACATCTGATGCCTTGGACTGGCTACGGTTGCTCATAGAGGACGTTCTGCCTCGTTTTTGTTGTGCCTCCTTCTCCTCCTCCCTTGACTCCTCTGTTCGATCAGGCACCCAGGTGGAGTCAGTGACCTCATCATCGTCATCACCCCCTATCTCCTCGTCACTGGAGCCAACTTGGCAGTATGCTGCAGCTGCTGGGGCAACATGAGTGCCAGTTATTTGTGTGTCACTGACACCCCCTTCCTCTAGGTTGATTATACTCCCTTCCTCAACCTCAGAGAATGGATCAGAGCACTGTAGTTGCTGCGCATCCTCAAGCAGCATGTCACTCTCATTGTAGTCAAACAATTCAGCTGACTCCTCCATGTATGTTGGTGAGGCTATGGCAGGAGTAGCTGTGGACATGGAGGCTGCATTAGATGCTTTGGCAGCTGAGGTGGACTGTAAAGCACTGCAAGCCTGGCTGGCAGAGGACTCGGAGGATGAGGATGGCCTGGTTAGCCAATCCACCAAATCCTCTGTATGTTGCTGCTGCTTAAGACAGCCAGCACCAGTTAGGAAGGACAAGCATGCCCTGCAGAGGATGCACCACGTCCACGACGACCAGAGGCACAGCCTCCCGACACAGAGGCTGCTTGCCCTCTTATGGCCCTCTTATCTGTGCCTGGGAGCGTCTGCCTGTCCTTTTTGGTCTTTCTGACATGGTGAGTGATATATAGATTAAAGATATACAGAACTCTGATTCAACTCTGTTATAAAAATTGGAGATATGCAGAACTCTGATTCAACTGTTTTATCTAGATTAAAGATTTCCAGAACTCTGGTATAACTCAGTGAGACACCCTGATAGCTGGCAGCCAGTGACAAGACACAGATTAAAGTAAATTTGCATAAATCTGCTACAAGTCTGTGAGACCCCCTGATAGGACCCCCTGATAGCTGGCAACAGTGACAAGACACAGATTAAAGTTTGCAGAAATCTGCTACAAGTCTGTGAGACCCCCTGATGGGTGGCAGTGACAAGACACAAATTACAATTCCCAGAAACCTCCTATAAATCAGTGAGACCCCCTGATGGGTGGCAGTGACAAGACACAGATTACAATTCCCAGATATCTGCTACAAATCTGTGAGACCACCTGATGGGTGGCAGTGACAAGACACAGATTAAAATTCCCAGATATCTGCTACAGGTCTGTGAGACCCCCTGATGGGTGGCAGTGACAAGACACAAATTAAAATTCCCAGATATCTGCTACAAGTCTGTGAGACCCCCTGATGGGTGGCAGTGACAAGACACAAATTACAATTCCCAGAAACCTCCTATAAATCAGCGAGACCCCCTGATGGGTGGCAGTGACAAGACACAAATTACAATTCCCAGAAACCTCCTATAAATTAGTGAGACCCCCTGATGGGTGGCAGTGACAAGACACAGATTAAAATTCCCAGATATCTGCTACAAGTCTGTGAGACCCCCTGATAGGACCCCATGATAGCTGGCAACAGTGACAAGACACAGATTACAATTCCCAGATCTCTGCTAGAAGTGAGACTCCCCCAATAGCTGCTGGCACTGAGAATACACAGATTACAACAATTCCCAGATATCTGCTAGAAGTGAGACCCCCCTAATAGCTGCTGGCACTGAGAAGACACAGATTACAACAATTCCCAGATATCTGCTAGAAGTGAGACCCCCCGATAGCTGTTGGCACTGAGAAGACACACTAACAGAAAAATCTCCTCTCAAAAAACACGTGCTGGGGCTGCGAGGGACGCCTTATATAGTGTGCTGTGGGATTTAGCTCTGTGAGCCCATGATTGGGCAAAATTTGCCCAATTAGGACTCTGAGCCATGATTGGCATAGTCTTGCACCTGACCTGTGGTCAAATGCAAGGCTGTAGCCAATTACAAGCTTCAAGCCACTGGAAAAGTGCATTGTGGTCCATTGTGGGCGAACATGTGGCGAACACGCGGAAATGTTCAGAGTTCGACGAACAGTCAAATGGGCGATGTTCGAATCGAACATCGAATGGATCGAACCGAACAGTTCATCCCTACCGCCGAACAGCACCTTATTTCACTGCCACAGAAAAGGAACCGTATTTCACTGACATTTCTCTGCTGTTCAATGTGAATAGATTAACCATTGTTTCTCTATGGGGGAAGATGCTGCCGAAGGTCACTGTATTTCGCTGGCAATTCACCAAAATTTGGAGAAGTGGCAAGTTTTTGAATAGCCGAATGGCCACGAAATTGCACCATACAGGGAAATTGACTGTTGTGAATAAATGACCCAGAATAATGTCTATAACCTTGACGAAAGAATCACTGGAAAGTCTGGAATCGTGACCCTTGCAGATGACGACGGCGAGACTTGAAGGTAAAAGATTAGCAGCAAGGAGTCCGTCAGTTACCAAAGAATGGGCACTGGGCTTGCCGTCTGCTGATACAAAACCATAGTACTGCCATAAGGTGCTAAAGGCATTCCTGGAATCAGTGTAGATGTTTATGTCTTTGTGACAGACTCCTGTCTGTCTCCCACATTCTGGGAATAGAAAACCACTGATTTATTCAACCTTGGGCAGACACTTATAACAACAATAAGGGACAATCCCCCCCTGTGAAGCATAAAAACGCATCCAAGCCCACACTGAAGAAAGTGCAGGGAAACCCAGACTGGGACATTCCCCGAAAGGACTCGCTCATTCACACGGACACTTATCATCAGTTATCGTTAGTTTGCTGGGGGGGGGGTAAGGTTTTAAGTTAGGTCTGGAGTGTAAATTAGGTTAGGCTGGTGACTCATTCCTTACTGATTAGCATACAATTGGAATCAATTGCGTGCTATTTGCTAAGGTGGTTAAACTTGTCCACGCCTTGCTGGGGGAGGTGTTCTTAGGTGACTATATAAAGCTTGTGGAATATTAGCTTGGTCTAATTGAGCTTGGGAAGCCTTCAAAGTGAGCACTTAGAGATATCCTGGAGATACTCTGGAGGTAGTCTGAAGTTAGACAGGAGGTAGAAAACCTACAAAAAGGTAAGATTTGTTGGTTTAAATCCATTCTTTTATAATGGCAGGCTTGGTCCAGTGTAAGAGCTGTCATGCATTTGTTTTTAGATCCAATTTTTGGAGGTTTGGAGTGTGCCTGATATGTAGGCAGCTCTCTTTATTGCAGCAGGAAATTGCCTGTTTGAAGTCTGAGATTTGTAAATTATCTGTTAGACAAACTCAGGCTATGGCTATGACTGTTACAAAGCCACTGCCACAGAGGCCTCCTAGGAGCGGCAGATGGACTACTGTAGACTACTCTGGTAGACTTAGAGTTGTGGATAGAAGGCATGTCCCACAGTCTGTGGCTCTTCTTAATTCTTTTGAGGCACTTTCAGAGTGTAGTGGTGAGACGGAAGTAGGCTCAGACACCATAGTTGAGGAACCACCATCCCCTATGCCTAAGGTATGCAGGACTGCAACCAAGAACAATAAGGAAAAGGTGGGACATGATAGAAGGCAATTGTTGCTGGGTGATTCTATCACAAGAGGTGTTGAGCTGGAGAGTAGTGGTTTGGTGAGATGTCTTCCTGGGGCTACTGCTCGTAGAGACAAGAGACGTATTCTCAATATTGTCAAACAAGCAAAGCAGCAAGGGGAAGTGGATGTTCTAGTCCATCTAGGGACAAATGACTTGGCTAGCAATGAGGTTTCTGAGATTAAGGAAGATTTTTGTGTTCTTGGAGGTGAAATACAGCAGATTGCGTCCACTGTGTCATTCTCTGAAGTTTTGCCTATGCATAACATTCAGGATAGGCAGATGCGCAATAGGGAATTTAATTTGTGCCTTCAGGAATGGTGTCGAGAGCAAGAATTTGGCTTTGTGTCCCATGATAGCTCTAATTGGAGCAGAAAGGAACTGTATAAAAAAGATGGTTTGCATCTTACTCATAGGGGAACATATGTTCTCAGTGAGAAGTTCAAAGGTTTCGCAAAGAAATATTTAAACTAGGAGGGGGGGACAAAAGGGTAAAAAACAATCTGCCTGATTGTCCCCCAAAACTAAATCGGAGGGTGCAAGCAACATGCGGGGAAAAAAATGACAAGCTCAGAGTCGTGCCTATAAATGCTCGCAGTTTAGTCAATAAAATCAATGAACTGGAGGCAATGATGGCAGCTGAAAAAGTAGATTTAGTTGCAATTACTGAGACATGGTTCAGTGAGAAAAATAACTGGGACATAACAATACCGGGGTACTCTTTATATAGAAAAGACAGAGAAGGTAGGAAAGGAGGAGGAGTGGCCCTGTATGTGAAAAACAACATAAAAACGAACCAAATAAAAGTGAGCGAGGTGAACATAGAGTCAGTTTGGGTTACGCTAAGATTTGGCAATCATACAGTAGCTCGTGTAGGTGTGATCTATAGACCCCCTGGACAAGTAGAAGAGCTAGATAATCTGCTGCTTGAGGAAATAGCCAAAATGGCAATGAAGGGGGAAGTTATTATCATGGGGGACTTTAATCTTCCTGATGTGAACTGGAAAACTAAACCAGCTGGGTGCACCAGAGGTACAAATATTCTAAACTCCCTACTGGGATTATCTCTAACACAAGTAGTTGAGGAGCCGACCCGTAAAGAGGCCATATTGGATTTAATACTCACAAATGGAGGTTTGGTATCGGACGTTGTTGTAGGTGAAAATTTGGGATCTAGTGATCACCAGTCAGTATGGTTTAATAAAAGAACAGGGATGGAGCCGCATCACACAAAAACAAAAGTTTTAGACTTTAAAAAAACTGATTTTTCTAAAATGAGATTTTGTGTGAACGAGTTATTATAAGACTGGAGGAGTTTAAAGGGAGTCCAGGAGAAATGGGATTATTTAAAGGAGGCATTATTGAAGGCCACAGGCAATTGTATTCGACTTGTTAGCAAAAACAAAAAAGGGAAGAAACCACTGTGGTACTCTGCAGAAGTGGCCAAAATAGTGAAGAACAAAAAGATAGCATTCAATAATTATAAAACAACTCAGAGTGAAGAAGATAGGTAAACCTATAAGATTAGGCAGAAAGAGGCAAAGCAATTTATAAGGGCTTCCAAAGCACACGCAGAAGAGAAAATAGCTCAGTCAGTAAAAAAGGGGGACAAAACATTTTTTAGATACATAAATGAGAAAAGAAAAGTAAAACAAGGATTAGTTAGATTAAAAACAAAGGAAGGAAGGTATGTAGAAGAGGATAAAAGTCTCGCTGACTGCCTCAATGAATATTTTTGTTCAGTCTTTGCAGAAGAAAAGGAAGGAAAGGGACCTCAGTTAGGAGGAAACACTAACGAGACATTTACATATCAGTTTACAGAGGAGGAGGTTCTACAGCAGCTGTCTAAAGTAAAGACAAATAAGTCAATGAGCCTGATGGGATCCACCCTAAATTATTAAAAGAGCTCAGTGATGTAATAGCAAAACCGTTAACAGATTTATTTAACCAATCCTTGCTAACGGGAGTCGTCCCAGAAGACTGGAAATTAGCAAATGTTGTGCCCATTCACAAGAAGGGTAGTAGGGAGGAATCTGGGAACTATAGGCCAGTTAGTTTTACGTCAGTAGTGGGGAAATTAATGGAAACCATGTTAAAGGAAAGGATTGTTGACCATCTAAAAACACATAGATTACAGGATCAGAAACAACATGGGTTTACCTCAGGGAGATCATGCCAAACTAATCTTATTGATTTTTTTGATTGGGTAACAAAAATAATAGACACAGGTGGTGCAGTAGACATTGCTTATTTAGATTTCAGTAAGGCTTTTGATACTGTTCCGCATAGAAGGCTTATCAATAAATTGCAATCTTTGAGCTTGAATTCCAATATTGTTGAATGGATTAGGCAGTGGCTGAGTGACAGGCAACAGAGGGTTGTGGTAAATGGAGTTTATTCGTGGGCAAGGTCTTGTTACCAGTGGGGTACCTCAGGGGTCAGTACTTGGACCCATTCTCTTTAATATTTTTATTAGTGATATTGCAGAAGGTATTAATGGAAAAGTATGTCTTTTTGCTGATGACACAAAGATTTGCAACAGGGTTGACGTTCCTGGAGGGATCAGCCAAATGACAAATGATTTAGGTAAACTAAAAAAATGGTGGGAGCTGTGGCAATTGAGTTTTAATGTGGATAAGTGCAAGATAATGCACCTGGGACGTAAAAACCCAAGGACTGAATATAGAATATTTGATACAGTCCTAACCTCAACATCTGAGGAAAGGGATTTAGGGGTTATTATTTCAGAGGATCTAAGGGTAAGTAGTCAATGTAATAGAGCAGCAGGAAATGCTGGCAGAATGCTTGGTTGTGTAGGGAGAGGTATTAGCAGTAGGAAAAGGGAAGTGCTCATGCCACTGTACAGAGCACTGGTGAGACCTCACTTGGAGTACTGTGTGCAGTACTGGAGACCGTATCTCCAGAAGGATATAGACATCTTAGAGAGAGTTCAGAGAAGGGCTACTAAAATGGTGTACGGCTTGAAGGAGAAAAGTTACCAGGAAAGGCTTAATGATCTTAACATGTACAGCTTGGAAAAAAGACGAGACAGAGGAGATATGATAGAAACATTTAAATACGTAAAGGGAATCCACAAGGTAGAGGAAGGGAGTATATTTATAAGGAAACAAAGTAGCAAAACAAGAGGACATAGTCTTAGATTAGAGGGGCAAAGGTTTAAAAGTAACATCAGGAAGCATTATTTTACTGAGAGGGTGGTGGATACATGGAACAGTCTTCCAGTAGAAGTGGTAGAGGCCAAAACAGTAATTGAATTTAAGCAGGCATGGGATAGGCATAAGGCTATCCTAAACAAAAGATAAATCCAGGTAAAGTATCCATGTAATTGGGCGACTAGATGGGCCGAAAGGTTCTTATCTGACGACATTTTTCTATGTTTCTATGTTTCTATATACATTGAAAAACCTAATATATTGATAAGATCCAGCAGCTCCGGATTCCCCAATAGTCTATAGCGGAGGGAATGAGTCTATTTTTAATCTAAAATGTCAGTTTCCACTTAGCCAGGAGAGAGGGCAAAGGTATCCGAAAACAGCTCCACAGACCCGGCTACTTTCCGTTCCCCTTACCGTGCCAACCCACCCCCCAGCACCCACAACCAAGTCGCTCTCAGAGAAATAAAAGCCCCTGCATCCTTGTGTCCGTCACAGCAGGGCCGGATGTGCAACTCAGGAGCCTGTAGGCACAGAAATGTGGAGCGCCCCTAACCCCTCCCCAAAAAAAAGAAAACATCCCAAAATGACTATTTACATTTTTGTTTTGAGGCAAAAAAAACATGAAACAGTTTTTCTCTGCGCTCAGATCAAAAGAAGAGGCAGAATCTGTTGCCTTAGTTGAGATAGTTACAGTTACAAGTATTTATAAAGCGCCAACAGGTTCCGTAGAGCTGTACAATGGGAGAAACAGAATAACAAATATACATACACATTACACACACAGAACAGAATGAGGGAGGACCCTGCTTGAGAGCTTACAATCTATGAGGAAAGGGGACCCTGCTCCAGAGCTTACAATCTATGAGGAGAGGGGTGACACATTATGTGTGTGGGAGGATGGAGCAAGAAATGAACAATGGGGGATCATGGAGTGAGCTGATAGGCTTCTCTGAACTAATGCGTTTTCAGAGACTTCTTGAAGGACTGGAGAGTCAGGGAGAGTCTGATGTTGCGAGGGAGTTCCATGGAAAGGGGGCAGCTTGGGAGAAGTTCTGAAGGCAAAAGTTCGGGGTGCAGGTACGAGGAAGAACTCATAGCTTCAGATCATTGGTCGAATGAAGTGGTCGTGATGGGATGTACCTGTTAATAAGGGAGGAGATGTAGGCAGCGGCGCGGTTATGGAGAGCTTTGTATGTGACCAATATAATGAATTGGATTCTAAAGGAAACAGGAGCCAGTGCACAGATTGACAAAGGGGTGAGGTGTGAGAGGTGCGGGAGGTGAGGTGTGAGTGAGAGGTGCGGGAGGTGAGGTGTGAGAGGTGCGGGAGGAGAGGTGAGGTGTGGGAGGTGAGGTGTGAGAGGTGCGGGACGTGAGGTGTGAGAGGTGCGGGAGGTAAGGTGTGAGAGGTGCGGGAGGTAAGGTGTGAGAAGTGCGGGAGGTGAGGTGTGAGAAGTGTGGGAGGAGAGGTGAGTTGCGGGAGGTGAGGTGAGGTGTGAGAGGAGTGGGAGGTGAGGTGTGAGAGGTTCGGGAGGTAAGGTGTGAGAGGTGCGGGAGGTGAGGTGTATGAGCAGGGCCTGCCTGACCATGGAGCAGAGTGGAGAGCTTGCTCCAGGCGCAGAAAATTTGCCAGCGGCAAATTTTTGCACCGCCCGCCCCGCCATCGCCACTGCACTATTTCTGGTTAGCGCTGGCACCGCGGCAGCACCTATGGCGGGCCGGCGCGTTGATACATTGAGGGAGAGCAGTGTGACCGCGCCCCCTTTGTACGCATGCGTCCAGACGGGAGCGCGGGATCCAGACGCGTGGCAGGCAGCCCAGTACAGCGTCTGTCTGCTGCTCCCGCTGGGCCCTGGACCAGCCAGCTTACTCCTCACCGAGGGAATGAGGTACGGAGGAGGCGCTAAAGTAAATAGGATACTGGTATGAATATGTATGCAGCCCACTGGGAGAGGAACACAAAACCTCGACAGAAATGTGTTTGAAATACGAAAAGAAGTGGGAGGTACTCCAGTGGCGCAGAGGGAGGTAATTTGCGTTGAGGTTCCGTGTAAATACGAAACGGAAGTATTGAGCACAGTCTAGGAACAGACCAATGGTAAAGTGCTATCTTAAGTGTACACTAGAAAAAATGTAATGAGATCGAAAGTGCATATGGTGCAAATAGCTAAAAAAAGTGCTGAGAGCACAGTCTAGGAACAGACCAATGATAAAGTGCTGTTATAAGTGTATACTAAAAAAAGTGCAAATGCAATCAAAAGTGCATATGGAGCAAATGACAGCTAAAACGTTGTGCACATTATAGAGCGTACTGCGGAAAGTGTGTTAAATATTCGTAAAAGCACATAAAAAGGACATAAAAAACAACACACACTTCTTGTGCAAAGTGCAAATGTAAAGTGCAATTGAAATAGCACAAAAATGGTAATAAAAATAGTCCAGAAATAGTGCAAAAAGTCTAAAAAGACAGTCTTATTCGTGAGTGAATAAAAGGAGGGCTTATTGATAACTGTATAGGCCTCTCACTTATAGTGTCCGTGTATGAAGATCCTCCAAATGGGGGAGAAATGGATCTTATCCTTGTTGTCCTATTGGATTCTGCGTTCTAGTAGATTCCACATTCTCGTAATAAAAGAGAGAAAGAAAAAAAGAAAAAAATAGTGCAATATTGTCTAGATAAATTAGTCGTGGAAGGATGCAAGAAAAATGCACACTTACACTTTCCAGAGCCTATATGGTCCAGGCTCTGGTTCGAAATGCACTGGGCCAAATATAGAGTGGCCTCTTCCCTTCTTTTGAAATTATTGTTCACCTCGGATATAGAAAAACAAGGTATTCATAGCGCAACTTGAATGGTGACCAGGTACATTGGTAGAAATAGGGTTAGTCTCACTCACCGATGGTGGAGCCTTTGCCAGCGGCAAATTTTTGCACCGCCCGCCCCGCCATCGCCACTGCACTATTTCTGGTTAGCGCTGGCACCGCGGCAGCACCTATGGCGGGCCGGCGCGTTGATACATTGAGGGAGAGCAGTGTGACCGCGCCCCCTCTGTACGCATGCGTCCAGACGGGAGCGCGGGATCCAGACGCAACTTGAATGGTGACCAGGTACATTGGTAGAAATAGGGTTAGTCTCACTCACCGATGGTGGAGCCTTGTTCCAGGCTCGACTTAATGGCATGCAGTGCTCCTTTACTCGGTGGGCACCGTCACCTCTTTAGCTGCACCTCTTTAGCGGTCTTCTACTGGCTCAGGAGAGTAAATGAAGTAAATAGACCAAAAAAACAGCAGCAAAACCACGAATTGGTAAGTTAAAAATAACGTGGTTTATTAAGAAAATCTAAAATAAAGGGGGGAGAGGAAGGGAAAAAGAAGAATGATAGTGGTGGAGGATACGCGTTTCGGCAGCTCACGTGCCTTCATCAGTCCATAAGAGAAAAAAGGGGCAATCAGAGGCATTCCACAGGTCTTTCTTTATATAGATACAATAGGTTTTTAATTAGGGTGTGTCTAATCGTTTACTTCCGGGTTCAAGGGTAGCCTAATCACATAGTGAGTGTATGACGGAATGGGATGTTGTTCCGCCTGCGGGTGTGCTCTATCTGCGCGACCCCGTCGCTTACCGCTGGCCCGACTACCGAGTGACGCGCACTCGGCGTCTCGTGCGGCCTGGCGTGACCCCAAGAAGGGGTTAGCGGGCGGTGGAGGGGACCCCTGCCTAGAACCAGCCCGACCACTGAGCCATACGGCACTCAGCGTCCCGAGCAGCTGGTTCACTGACCTTGTGGGTGTGGGACGTTCGTGGAGATCGGATCTGCCAGCCGCGGAGGAATCTTCGGATCTTATGTGGGAAACGTTTCGGATCTTCTGCGGGAAACGTTTCCGATCCAGGTGCGGGTGAATCTTCGGATCTCCGGTAGAGGACTTTTCGGATCAGGGATGAATGAAGCTTCGGATCTTGCGGGATCGGCGAGGGATTCGGATCTTACCGCAATCCCTCGCAATACCGAAGCGCGGTACACGGCCGCGCCCTTCGGATCGGATCTCTCAATCTGGGAACCGAACACCATCCGCTGCGCCTCTGTCCTGATGCTCGATGCAGGCACAGAGCGCTCGGTTCGGTTCGGATCTGGGTGGCACCGTATCCTGAGACCGCGGAGGATACTCAGATGCGAAAATACGGCGGGGAAATAACCACATCAGTCGAGGCTGGATGCGCTGCTAAATCTGGCTTTATTATTTACAGTTCAAGCATTTATTAACTTTACACAAATTACAATACAATGGGAATCCCTGCCCGCCCTCCCAGGACCCATTGGCCCTTACAGATCGGGGAGTCGCCGATTCGGACCGGATGGTCCGAATCGGCCATTTTACGATTCGAACCGGATGGTTCGGATCGGCCATTTTCAGAATCGAAGAATCTGAACTGCGCCACAAGGTGATCGAAAAATGGCGGCGGGCAAGGCAGACAAAGGGGAAATACATTACGCAATAAATCAACGGGGACACTTTATTACACCACACAATAATCACATCTAAATAAAAGCACTTGCAAAACTAGGTGCGTGCCACCGCACCTAAGTGTCCATAGCCACCACTGTCACTGCACCGCCCCTGGCTGAGGGAGCTAGGCCATTCCGTGACACTCCTCCCCCTCCCCCAGTTCGACGCACCTGGTCTGACCCCACCGGGTCATACCGGGGAAGTCGGTGCTCCCAGGCCCGTAGTCTGTCTGGGGAGGCCGGGTCACCAGGCCTCTCCATTTGGCCTTGCGGCCGTGCCAGCTTGGTCGGGACCCCACGTCCTTAGGGTTACCCCGGCTGGGCGAGAGGACATCCCTCTGGGCCAGAGTACCTCCTGTGTCCCCTCCAAGGTTATCGCTCACCCGGGGAAACCGGGTGCTAAGTGCACACGCCCCGGGTGCCCAGGTCAGCCGTGGGAAAGAACCGTGGCTGCGTGAGGCCCCCGAGCCCAAGGGTTGCCAAAATGGGCAGAGGCCAGCGGCGCTCTGCCCCGTTGCCAGCTCTTCCGCTGGTGGGCCAGGTACGGACACGGCAACCGAGGGAACAAATGGGGCCAAACCTGGCTGCTCCTCCTGGCAGCCGAAGAGGGAGATAAATGGATGCAACGGCAGTCGCACGGGGTCATCCTCGCTCTGCCCCTCGGGGCAAGTTGGGAGAAACGGGCAGAGGCCAGCGGCGCTCTGCCCTGGTGTCAGCTCTTCTGCTGAGTGGGGATCTCCTTGCGGGAGGATGGTTTCTTCCCCCCCCGGGGCCATCAGCGGTTGCGCACAACCCAGCCCGGGGGGACCATCTGTCTGCTCCACCTGGCAGACTGTGGGTGGTGGGCAGAAGCCAGCGGCGCTCTGCCCCGTGGCCAGCTCTTCAGCTGGGTGAGGATCTCCCGGCGGGAGGATGGTTTCTTCCCCCCCCGGGGCCATCAGCGGTTGCGCACAACCCAGCCCGGGGGGACCATCTGTCTGCTCCACCTGGCAGACTGTGGGTAGTGGGCAGAGGCCAGCGGCGCTCTGCCCCGTGGCCAGCTCTTCAGCTGGGTGAGGATCTCCCGGCGGGAGGATGGTTTCTTCCCCCCCCGGGGCCATCAGCGGTTGCGCACAACCCATCCCGGGGGAACCATCTGTCTGCTCCTCCTGGCAGATTTTGGGTAGTGGGCAGAGGCCAGCGGCACTCTGCCCCGTAGCCAGCTCTTCCGCTGGTTGGAGATCTCCTTGGGGAAGGATGGTCACTTCACCCCCCGGGGCAATCAATGGTTGCGCACAACCCATCCCGGGGAAACCATCTGTCTGCTCCCCCGCTGGACCCGTGGCCTCGGCCACCCTGTCCTCTTGCGGGGTGAAGGGGGTAACTTCCTCTGCCGGAACCCCCACAGGCACCCATGGGTCCGCCTCGGCCTCCCATAGGTCCCAAACCTGGGGACTGTCGACTTCCTCCGCCGACCCGTCCCACCACGGGGAGCTCAGGCTCGACTGCGGAACGCCGTCCAACAGTCTTCGGTAAGCCACCTCGAGCTCCCACTCTCGCTCTGCTAGAGCCTCCAGTTCCTCAAACACCGAGTCCCTGCTGTCTGACGGGAGCTCCAGTTCCCGTCGCTCCAGGATCTCTTCCATTCGTTCTTCGGTCTCCTCTCCGAACTCAGGGTCGGCGGCCATGCCCTCGTAGAGCAGCCCCGTGCCTCCGTAGCGAAGCCCTGCAGTGGAACTGCCTTCAATAGGGCGCACTGTCGGAGAGGCGGTTAGCCACCGGAGCGCGCGGTACGCGGCGTCCAGTGCGATCTCCTGTTGCACCAGACTCCGGAGCTCGGCCTCCCACTCCGCTGGGGCCCGACCTTGCAGGAACGCTGCTCGCACATCGTACTGCACCCGATGGACGACAGCGTCGGAGGGAATGTACACCCCATGGCAGTCCCGCTCATGGTCCAGGGCCGCGTACCAAAGTTCCTCTGTGGACCCCTGGTCCCGCTCTAGGCCCTCCTGCGGCCTTCTTGCCAGCACAACCTTCATGTCAGCGAAGGTGCCAGCACAGGAGCACCGCTCCTCAACGGGAAATGTGGCGTCCTCAGATGCAGCTCCAGGCGAGCTGTGAGTCTCCATCCGAGGGTCGCTGGGATGAGTGACGTCCTCAGTACAGGCTCCAGACGAGCTGAGAGTCCCGCAAGGGCGATCACTGGGGGTTGCAGATTCCCAAGGTGAAGCTCCAGTCAAGCTGCAAGCCTCGTCCCAGGGTTCCACGGGGTAGGGTTCGGGGTTACTATATTCAGTCTCTGCTCCGCGGAGCTCTGCCAACTGCAGCTCGTGCTGACGGTCCTTCTCTTGCTCAACTTCACGGTAGAACTCCCGAATCACTCTGCATCTATCCGCCGCCGCTGGGGCATCCCCGAGCAAGGCGATCCGACGCCGCAACTCTCTGAGGCCAGCATCTTCCTCCACCTCCGCGTGGACAGGGCTGGGGACGGGCGTCATCACCCTGTCCTGATCCATCCTGGTCAGCGCCTTGATCAAGGTTTTCCGGTTCTTATTACCCGGCGTTCCTCCCCGGTTTTCCAACATCCCACGCAGGGTGTCCCGGTCGTAATGGGTGTACACCACCATGGCGCAGGTCTCCTAGGGGCCTGCAGAGAGCGATCCCACCGCTGCCACCAGTATGACGGAATGGGATGTTGTTCCGCCTGCGGGTGTGCTCTATCTGCGTGGCCCCGCCGCTTACCGCTGGCCCGACTACCGAGTGACGCGCACTCGGCGTTTCGTGCGGCCTGGCGTGACCCCGGGAAGGGGTTAGCGGGTGGTGGAGGGGACCCCTGCCTAGAACCAGCCCGACCACTGAGCCATACGGCACTCAGCGTCCCGAGCAGCTGGTTCACTGACCTTGTGGGTGTGGGACGTTCGTGGAGATCGGATCTGCCAGCCGCGGAGGAATCTTCGGATCTTATGTGGGAAACGTTTCGGATCTTCTGCGGGAAACGTTTCCGATCCAGGTGCGGGTGAATCTTCGGATCTCCGGTGGAGGACTTTTCGGATCGGGGATGAATGAAGCTTCGGATCTTGCGGGATCGGCGAGGGATTCGGATCTTACCGCAATCCCTCGCAATACCGAAGCGCGGTACACGGCCGCGCCCTTCGGATCGGATCTCTCAATCTGGGAACCGAACACCATCCGCTGCGCCTCTGCCCTGATGCTCGATGCAGGCACAGAGCGCTCGGTTCGGTTCGGATCTGGGTGGCACCGTATCCTGAGACCGCGGAGGATACTCAGATGCGAAAATACGGCGGGGAAATAACCACATCAGTCGAGGCTGGATGCACTGCTAAATCTGGCTTTATTATTTACAGTTCAAGCATTTATTAACTTTACACAAATTACAATACAATGGGAATCCTTGCCCGCCCTCCCAGGACCCATTGGCCATTACCGATCAGGGAGTCGCCGATTCGGACCGGATGGTTCGGATCGGCCATTTTCCGAATCGAAGAATCTGAACTGCGCCACAAGGTGATCGGAAAATGGCGGCGAGCAAGGCAGACAAAGGGAAAACACATTACGCAATAAACCAACGGGGACACTTTATTACACCACACAATAATCACATCTAATAAGAAAGTACTTGCAAAACTAGGTGCGTGCCACCGCACCCAAGTGTCTATAGCCACCACTGTCACTGCACTGCCCCTGGCTGAGGGTGCTAGGCCATTCCGTGACAGAGTGTATCCAATGTGGTGATGTATTTAAACAAATAAGATATACAATCCGATCGTATGTTACAATGCATAAAATAAATTTCGTATTTTTAATCTTTCGTTCGGTTATTTACGAACTTGCAGATCTATTTTTGTAAATCAGAAGGACTTCCGGATTCGTAGGTCTCCTATTCTCCGGGTCAAATTAAGAACATGGCGTTGCATTCCATCTATATGATACGATTGGCGTGCAAAGTTCGGTATTTCGATCAAACTTAAACATACGAAAAACATGCGATAAAGATGCGATAAAATATACATACGATAGGAAATGGGTAGAGTGATAAAACGAGCTCTATACGAAAGAATAAATAAGAAAAAAGAAAAACATGGGGTTGCGTTCCAATATCTGGAACTTGCGTTCCATCTGACATTATGACAACTAGCGTGTAAAATTCGATATTCCGATCAGATTTACCAATACCACAAAAATATAGTAAAATAATTCTTGGGGTGGGACTTATCACTTCTTGAAAATGTTTAAAAAAACGATATAAATAATCGTATAATATGAAGAATGTACGATAAGAAAATAAAACGAGTCGAATATTGCACGTAAAATACATTGTTGACGGCATACTTAAAAATATGATGTGCAGAAATTAAAAAAAATATATATATATTTATTTATTTATTTTATTTATTTATAAAGGATTTTACCAGGAAGGATACATTGAGATTTCTCTCGTTTTCAAGCATGTCCTGGGTTCAAGAACATTGAAGTGTTACAGTTACAGAAATACAAAGTAACAAAATGTAAGATATTAACAACACAAATATACAGATTAACAGAAAATAAATATGTAGGAAATATAGTCACTAGGTTACATGTTTACAGGTGCATTCTGTATTGAGGTATGTTAGTAAGGAGCTCGAGTGACTTAAGACTGGGGGAAGATTTGATGATGTCTGGGCTAAAAGAGGGCATTGTGTAATAAGCAGATGTCTAAAAAATATATAAATTAATAAAATCTATATAAAAACTATATAAAATCTATAAAACAACTTGCAGAAAGGGGAGTATGTATAAAAAACAGATGTTGTATAGGACTTCATATGTAAATAAAGAGAGGAAATAGTGGTGGAAACTAACCAAGGAAATGGCACAGCTCAAAATCAGCATTTAAACCTTGTGGGTGTAATGAACCTAAATTAAAAATCCAGCTCATTTCCTCTTTCCCGATCAGTTTGTCGAAATTACCACCTCGCCATGGAGTTTCAACTTTTTTTATTCCGATGAAAATCAGCCCAGCTGGATTCATGGCGTGTTTGAGTTTAAAGTGTAGCGGGACACTGTGGTTATCGTTTCCATTCCTGATGTTCCGGACGTGTTCCTGTATCCGTATATTAAGGGGTCTGGTGGTCCTGCCCACGTATTTCAGACCACAGGGACATATAAGCAAATATATAAAGTTTTTCGTAAAACAAGTAATTATTATGTCTCTAATTTTAATTGGTCCGGTAATTCCATCGATTTGTGTAATTATCTGTTTTGAACTTCTCGTATTCCGACAATTAAGACAATTCCCACATTGATGAAATCCTTTCTTAATGTTATGGAAATGGGATGTTGGCTTTTGTTTTTTAGTATGCTTTTGGGCCAATGTCATTTTAAGATTGTTGGCTCCTCTGCATTTCATCCTGGGGTTATCAGGCAGTATATCTTTTAATTACCATATACCATATATCTTTTTATTACCATTTTTGTGCTATTTCAATTGCACTTTACATTTGCACTTTGCACAAGAAGTGTGTGTTGTTTTTTATGTCCTTTTTATGTGCTTTTACGAATATTTAACACACTTTCCGCAGTACGCTCTATAATGTGCACAACGTTTTAGCTGTCATTTGCTCCATATGCACTTTTGATTGCATTTGCACTTTTTTTAGTATACACTTATAACAGCACTTTATCATTGGTCTATTCCTAGACTGTGCACTCAGCACTTTTTTTAGCTGTGTGCACCATATGCACTTTCGATCAGCTTACTCCTCACCAGCTGCCAGCACCAGGTATGTGCCAACGGGGGGGGGGGGGGCGCCCCCATGCATCCAGTTCGGGGTGGCATCCAAGCGCCCCCCCAAGAAGATTCTGCCGGCAGCCGCGTGTTTTTCCCTCCTACGTGTGGCCGCCAGCATGAATATCTGCCGCTCGCCTGGGGTTCTATACACCAGCCAGCAGCGATCTCGCAGCTGGCTGGTGTATAGAACCCCAGGCGAGCGGCAGATATTCATGCTGGCGGCCGCACGTAGGAGGGAAAAACACATGGCCGCCAGCAGAATCTTCTCGGGGGGAGCAGACAGGAGCTGGGGGGCAAATATACCCATATGAACTGGGGGCAAATATACCCATAAGAACTGGGGGTGCAAATATACCCATATGAACTGGGGGCAATTATACCCATATGAACTGGGGGGGCAAATATACCCATATGAGCTGGGGTCAAATATACCCATATGAGCTGGAGGCAAATATAACCATGCGTGAGCTGGTCTGGGGCAATATATCCATGCGTGAGCTGATCTGGGGAAATATATCCATGCGTGAGCTGGTCTGGGGCAATATATCCATGCGTGAGCTGATCTGGGGAAATATATCCATGTGTGAGCTGGTCTGGTGGCAATATATCAATGTGTGAGCTGGTCTGGGGGCATATATCCATGTGTGAGCTGGTCTGGTGGCAATATATCCATGTGTGAGCTGGTCTGGGGGCATATATCCATGTGTGAGCTGGTCTGGTGGCAATATATCCATGCGTGAGCTGGTCTGGGGGCATATATCCATGTGTGAGCTGGTGCGGTGGCAATATATCCATGTGTGAGCTGGTCTAGGGGCAATACATCCATGTGTGAGCTGGTCTGGGGCTCTGATACGCTCATACACACCACACATTGCTGTGAGGTTTATTGCTGTGGAGCTCTGATGCACTCATACATGTCCCGTGTTTGTGTGTTTTTTTCAGGGGGGGCAGCATTTCCTCCTTCGCTCCAGGCAGCACAGTGGCTTGGGCCGGCCCTGTGTATGAGCCTGGCACAGGCGTTCATTACAGACTGCAGAGGCAGAATCTGGGACCTCTTAAGGCCAGAGAGAAGGAGGTTACAGTAGTTGAGGCGGGAGATAATAAGAGCTTGCATGAGCATTTTAGCAGAGTCCTGATTAAGACAGGGACGGACGCGTGCAATGTTTTTAAGGTTGAAGTAGGAAGCTTTGGTTAGAGACTGAATGTGCGGCATAAAGGATAGATCAGAATCTGGGAGGACCCTGAGGCAACGAGCCTGAGAGGTGGAAGTAATGGTGGCTCATTCACCTGAAGGGAAATGGGAGCAGGAATGGAGGTTTTAGAGACCGGAGAAGAGGAAGACTGACAGGGTAATTCGGTGACTTTTCGTGCTCTTCAATTCGGTTCGTTTTGCCGATCCCATTTCGGCGACCATGCGGTGTATTCAGCAAGCAGCACAGGGTCCCTGAATTGCAGGGAAAAGCCGCCGAAAACTAACCGTAAAACCCGGCGAATGCACGCCAAAAACCTGCAAAAACATCTGGATTAACCCGCTGAAAACACTGGAAAAACCCGAGCAGGAGCCGATCACACGCAGCGAAGCCTCCGTAAAAAGCTGACACCGCAGACGAATGCAGTGAATAAATTAAAAAAACAGTTTGCTTGAATGTTTGAAAAGTGAAACGCTGTTTGCAAAGAAACTACTGAGCAAAAATGTCTGGAATTTACATATAAAATCCAATGAATGAGAATAAAAAGGGCTGTTACAGAAAAAAGAAAAAACGATTTAAAAAAAACAGAATTTTTTTTCGCAATAAAATCCCGAAAAATGCCTAAAAGATCCTGAAAAATCGAGAAATAAAGAGACTCTTTACTGCAGAATTTTACAATGAACGGTTTATTAGATATTGAATTAAAAAAAACGGAATATTTATAACATTGAAGCCTATGGGATTTGCCTGAATAAACATGCCGAATTAAACCACCGAATGGCAGGGCATTAGGGGAACCTTTCGCTGCTGGTTTGTGTTCTCTGAATAGACGAAGCATTGCATCTCTATGGGGATTTCACTGCCCTCGAACAGGCACCGAACAGGCACCGTATGTGCAGGCAATTTCCCAGGATTTGGCGAATTGCCTGCTCTCTGGTTAGCCGAATGGTGAAGAAAGGTAACCGAACCCTGATTTTCAGCATTCGATTACCTTTCTCCAGCAATTCGGATTAGGCTTGTGCACCGATTTTTTTTTCGGTTCGATTCGGTTCGATTTGTTCGGATGTTTAAACTTTTCGATTCGGCTCGTTTCGACCGATTTCTGTTTCGATTCGGTTCGGTTCGACTCGTTTTTCGTGTACATTTTTTTTCCGGAATATCGACCATTTTTCGTATTTTCGTGTCACTTTGCTCGTTTTTTGTATCGACTTTTCGTGATTTCGGAAATTTTCGTTTTTTCGGAACGTCTGTTCTCCTCGTTTCAAAGTGTCTAACTCTATTCGTTTTGATGTAAACTACTATGGTTTACTTTTTTCTACTTTATATATTTTTTTATAATAAATTTTTGGTTTGTTTTTCGGATCCGATAATTCATTCTGTCGATACGATAATTCTGGCGATTCTATCGTGTTTTTTTTTAATTAAATAAAGATCCTTTTTTTCTTATGAATATACATTTCACAACTTTATTTAATCACATTAAAATGGTATGAAAGCCAAGGAACAAAAAAAATGAACAAAACGATTTAAAAAACGCTAAACTGACCCGAATGGTCTGACTTTAAAAATAAAAACCAGAACAAAAGGTTTTAAAACGGAAAAATAGTTGATCAAAATGATCTGAAACGAAAAAAAACAAACAAATAAAATGATCTAAAACAGACAAAAAAAAATTAACCCTTTCGCTGCTGAGGCATTTCACGGCTTCCCTTCACGCCTGTGTGCGGCACTGCTTCTGCTGCTGAGCTAATTTTTAACAGTTTCGCTCCTCTTGTTTAAACACGTTTTTTTGAAGTCTTATTTTATAATATGACCCAGACATGTTATATATCGTTCTTTCCGGCAGACTCGGCAGATGATTCATAATATATCATTATCATATGTATGCGTCATGTCCTGTCTGTATATTATAACAAAAAATGCAATAAAATTTGAATTTTCAATGTTTGTTTTACAAGGTGTAAAGTGTTTTTTTCACATTTTAACATGCGAGTGTTTGCGGTTATATTTTATGAGTTGCGTTTGTTAAAAAAAATTGAAATGGGGACTTGTTATATTTTTTTGGGTGAAAATTACACTATTTTTAACAAACGCACCCCATACAAAAATCCTTAGTGCAGCATCATTGTTCACATTATAATTGAAATGGCAACAATATTGCTGCATTAACAAAACAAAACAAAAAACCTGTTTATTTTTTTTTATATTAAAATTTTTTATAATTTTTAACATTGTCATGTTTGGTATTGTTGGAAAGGCCATTCTCTGGTCGATCCAAAGATACCAAACATTAACCAACTGATAGCTGCCGCGGATCGGGAGATAGGGGGTTCCAATGAACCCCCTATCTCCACCATTGGTCGCAGATAGGGGTTAACTCCAGAACTGACGTCATTGTGACGAGGTCTTGGGACTGTCGGCAGCTGCCGTTCCCCCACGCTGTTGTCTTCCTGCAAAGACGTGACCATGTTGGCGGGCAGCGTCTTAGCGGGCAGCGGTGGGAGAGAGAGAGCTCATAGCTGGGAGGAGGTGTTGCGTGAAGCTGCAAACAGGGACAAATAAACTAGACCTGAGCCGCACTAAGGATCTTTGGGTTGTGTCGGAGAAGACTTCACGCAGTGCTGCCATCAATATTTTTTGATAAATTCTTGGCTATACAATGAATGTGACTGTGGACAAAAATCCGTGTTGTTGTTACATCGCCTAAGCTTAACAAAACAAGGCCACGTCGGTAATCAAATCTCAAGGCAGTACAACAAGGTTGTGTTAGTGTGTGACATTTTTTGGCCAGGCAGGAAGTGTAGAATGTGCACAGTCACATTCATGGCCACAAATATGTTGACAAATTTATGACAAAGGGTCCATAGAAATGTCAATAAATTTATGTACATATAATTTTAACAGTGTGGAAACGAAGCAATACATATTAACTTATTAAGTAAGGAAAAGCAACGCACACAAACAGGAAAATATAGAAAAAATAGAAAATTTATTTACAACATGGGGAAGGGAAGGGAACATGCCAAGGATGGAAAACTGCCCAACGGGGGCACAAACATAGGGGAGGAGGAGGCTGGTCTCACTGCCGCTCCAGGATGTCAGCGGCATTGCTAATATGCTCCCGCAATTCCTGGAGCAATTCCTGGATGGAATCGATGGTGGTTACAGCCTGGCGTAGCTCTCCGATCGCCATCCTATTTATTATCCTAATGCTGGACGTGTCCGGTCTGGCTTCTCCTTCTATATATCCAATAAATGAAAGAAGGAAAATACAGTAAGTAAAGCAGGTTTCTATTTTTGACTGAAAGTCTTGAAAAAATATAACAGTAGTATATACCAGTGCTGGCGGCCTCCTGAGGCTCTGACTCCTCCTCCGACTCCTCCTCCTCCACCACCACCGTCAGCATCTCTTCCGGTGCTATATCTAAGAAATTAAAGAAATAAAAAATACAGTAAACAACAAAACTGATTTATTTTTGAACAAAAGTCGATGCAAAATACAACAGTAAGAAAAAAAAAACCTGGACTCGCGGCATCCTGCTGCGGCTCCGGCTCCCTCTCTCCATCGCCCTGTTCCTCCTCTTCCTCCTCCTGCTCCTCCTCCTGCTCCTTCTCTTCCTCCTAATGCTCCTCTTGTGCTATACATAACAAAATTAAATTAAAATACAGTAAACAAAAAATGTTTCTATTTTTGACCAAAAGTTGTTGCAGAATAAAACAGTATATACCAGCGCTGGTGGTCGCTCGTGGCTCCCCCTCCTCCTCCACTGGGGCACTGGTGCCCGCCGGGGCAGATGCTGCCTTCTTCCTGTCTTCTGCCAAATCCAAAAAATAACATGTAAATAATGCAGACTGGAAAAAATGGTATATCTATATAATATATTGCCGAAAGTATTGTGACACCCCTCCACTACCCACTACCAGCTTGACCCACCACTACTCCCATCTCATAGTTCTAAAGTCACAAAATATTTATTTATTTCCCCTGCACATAGACATATATTACCGTTCAATTATATATTTTTTTCAGAAGTAAACATTACGTTTATTCAATAAAAACTATTATTTGTGTTGTGTGCGTACAAAACGCATTATGCGACTGCTTTTATTTATTTTATAGATGCCTCAGCCTCAGTTTCACTTTCAGTTTCTGCGAATAAAACTGTGGATATAGCAGAAACAACAGAAATCCGCCATTTTGTTTTGAAATTTGCATCTAAAGCGTTCAATAATGACACTGCTGCAGCAAACTGAATTGCTGCGCTGCAACAATTCAGCAGCTGCTGAGGACGTATTGAACGCGGCTCCTTTTGGATGCACTTTCAGAAGAACTACATGTCCCATCCTACCACTTAGCAGAGACGCAGAGATTTTTGTTGATGCGCAGATGGGAGCCAATATTGGGCAAGCTGCGGGTCTTCTCGTATGCATCACTCAATCACAACAACCTCCCCCCCAGCACACTACAGTACACACAGTGCCAAAAGAAATCCAGCATTGTAACTTCATCTACATACATCAAATGTCACAATTTTCACGAATACGTAAAATCACAAAAAAGAAGAGCTATGGCAAAAATGCATGTATGACGAGTCGTGAAAACGCAAAGCTATACACAATCACATTGCATGAAAAAAGGACTAGATAAATCAACGTATTTCTGTGCACATTAGCACATGCAAGCACATTATTATTATTATACAGGATTTATATAGCGCCAACAGTTTGCGCAGCGCTTTACAATATAACATGACACTTACGTTTGGCTATGATGCGACGGATGTGCCTCAGCTGCTCCTCCTCGCGCGTCTTGAGGTCGGACCAGCATTTTCGGTGCTGGTTCTTCGTCCGGTCCTTCACGAACAGCTCCAGGATGGTGGTGCGAACCTTATCGAGGATACGGTCCTTTCTTGCATTATTCTTCCTGCCGTAAGGGCCCTTACGGCAGTCGTAATCTCGTTTATCAAAGATGCGGACCAGCTCCAACATCTCGTCAAATGCCATGTTGCTGGCCCGCTTCTTCCTGGGTGGTGTCTCATGGGTGCAAGAAGATGAGGAGGTGTCTGAATGGCACTCGTCTCTTGCAGCCATGATAGGATAAATAATAAAAACAATATTTTTTGGCCTGTCCAAAAAGTTGTCAAAAAACTGGCTCAATAAAGTTACGACATCCGCGCGCGCGCATGCGCGACCCGCGGACGAATCGGATCCGACCCGATTACGAAGTAATTATCGTATCGACAGAATTATCGGATCATTGGAAACAAAAAAAAACAAGTGATACGCATTTACAAATACAAAATTTACAGAATCAGCGATATAACCGATAATAGTTAAATATACGATGTCCAGAATTACCGAAATGGAACCGAAATCACGAATGGAACCGAAATCATGAATAGAGCGAAAATAAATTTCGATTTGACACATTTCAAGTCCATTCGAAAATTCCGAAAATATTTCGTTTCGGCTCGGAAAACTTTTCGGATCTGTCGGTTTTCGGGTCCGATCCGATTCGGAAATTCGGCCGAATCCGAAGACACGAATCGGGAAATTTCGTGAAAATTCCGAAACCCGAAACGCACATCCCTAATCAGGGCCGTCTTTAATATTGACTGGGCCCTGGGCAAATATTTTTTTGGGCCCCCCCCTGGAATTTTGCTCTCCACTCCAACATCCAAAAAAAACCTAAAAAAAAAACACACACATAGACTTGTCTCCTAAAATGAAATCATTTTACTTTATAAAATTTTTTACAATTACACATCCTACGCATACTGTAAAAACACAATATCTCTGTGTATACACATCATACACATCCTATACACACGTACTATTGTATATACATTCTTTGTACACATACACATTATTATTATTATTATTATTCTTTATTTATAAAGCGCCAGCATATTCCGCAGCGCTGTACAATAAGCACAGTATAGACAGGGTTACAATACATTGAACAAAATTTGACAAACAGTACAGGAGGAGATGAGGGCCCTATTCCCGTAGGAACTCACAATCTGGGAGGGTTGGGGTTGGAAACAGGAGGAGAGGACTGTAAGGTGAGAGTGATTGATGGTTGCGTCAGTGAGTTGGGGGGTCGGCTTCCCTAAATAGGAACGTTTTAAGGAGCGTTTGAAGGAAGAGAAGTTAGGGGAAAGTCTGACAGTACGAGGGAGAGCGTTCCAGAGAGTGGGGGCTGCGCGTGAGAAATCCTGCAGTCTATCATGGGAAGAGGTGATGCGGGGAGAAGCTAGGCGCAGGTCACTGTTTGACCTTAGGGAGCGGGCTGGGGTGTATTTGGTGATTAGTGAGGACAGGTAGTGGGGAGCTGAGTTAGTGAGGGTTTTGTAGGTAAGGATAAGGATTTTGAACTTAATTCTGCAGTGGATGGGGAGCCAGTGAAGGGACTCGCAGAGAGGAGCGGCAGAGACAGAGCGGCGGGTGAGGTGAATTAGCCTGGCGGAGGCGTTCAGGATGGATTGTAGGGGGGAGAGGCGGGACAGAGGGAGGCCAGATAAGAGATTATTGCAATAGTCGAGTCGGGAGATTACCAGGGCGTGTATGAGTTGTTTTGTGGTGACAGCGGTAAGAAATGGGCGAATTCTGGAAATATTACGCAGTTGGTATCGGCAGGAGGAGGAAAGAGACTTGATGTGGGGGATGAAGGAAAGAGCAGAGTCAAGTGTAACTCCAAGACAGCGAACTTGGTTTGATGGGGAAATGGTGATACCCTCCACCGTGATAGAGAAGTCAAGAGGTGGGGAGGCATTGGAGGGAGGAATAAGTAGGAGTTCAGTCTTTGACATGTTGATCTTTAGGTGGTGGGAGGCCATCCAGGAGGAGATGCCAGATAAACAGTCACTGACTTTTGAAAGGACAGGGAGAGAGAGATCAGGGGTAGAGAGGTAGATCTGAGTGTCATCAGCATAGAGGTGGTAATTGAAGCCAAAGCTGTTGATGATTTTGCCCAGGGAGGAGGTGTAGATGGAAAAGAGCAGAGGACCAAGGACAGAGCCTTGAGGTACACCAACAGATAGAGGCAATGAGGAGGAGGAGTTTCCACTAAAGGACACACAGAAGGACCTGTTGGATAAATAGGATTCGAACCAAGCGAGTGCAGTGTCACCGAGACCCAGAGAGTTGAGGGTCTGTAGAAGGAGGGGGTGGTCAACAGTGTCAAAAGCAGCCGAGAGGTCGAGCAGGATGAGAATAGAATAGTGACCGTGTTTTTTAGCAGTTAGGAGGTTGTTGGTGACTTTGGTGAGGGCAGTTTCAGTTGAGTGTAGGGGACGGAAGCCAGATTGCAGGGGGTCAAGTAGGGAATTGGAGGACAGGAAGAGGGAGAGGCGGTTGAAGACTAGTTTTTCTAAGAGCTTTGATGTGAAGGGAAGCAGGGATACAGGGCGGTAGTTGGATGGAGAGTTGGGATCGAGGGATGGTTTCTTTAGTAAAGGGGTAACTAACGCGTGTTTGAAGGTGGATGGAAAGGAGCCAGTGGAGAGAGATAGGGTGAGGGAGGAGGAGAGGGGAGGAATTAGATGTGAGGGAATGGGGTCGAGCAGGCACGTGGTGAGATGTGAGGAGGACAATAAGGAATTGACTTCCTCCTCAGTGGCTGGGAGGAAGCGGCAGAGGGTGGCAGAGGGGACCTGTGGGAGTGGAGGTGGCAGATAACTATCTTGTGTTGGGATGTTGCTTCTGATAGTTAAAGTTTTACTGAGGAAGTAGTCTGCCAGGTCTTGAGCGCTGAAGGCAGCTGAGGGGGGAGGTGCAGGTGGGTAGAGGAGGGTGTTGAAGGTGGACCAGAGCCGTTTAGGGTTGGAGGACAGCGTAGATATAAGAGATGAGAAGAAGGATTGTTTGGCCAAGTGGAGGGCAGAGGTGTATGACCGGAGAATAAACTTGAAGTGAACAAAATCAGCTTCAGAGCGGGATTTCCTCCAGGCACGCTCTGCAGTGCGGGAGCATCTTTGCAGGTAGCGAGTCTGGAGGGTGTGCCAGGGCTGAAGCTATACACATTCTATATACTGTATATACCACATAATATATACATCATATAAACATTTTCACATCACACACACATAATATACACATTGCACCCAAGCATCACCACATCATTGTGTGTGTGTGTGTGTGTGTATATATATATATACATACACACACACACACATAATATACACTTCACCACATCATATATACACAAACACTCACCATATATACACACACATCCACATATATATATATATATACACACACTGCACATTATGTAGAAGAGAGAAGAAAGGATAACCCTGGAAGTGCTGATAAGGAGTAGCCAAAAGCTAGTGGGATGGTAAGGGGGGGGGGGTCTAGCTGTCCCAGAATACAGGCTGAGACCTAGAATAAATTAACAAAGTGCTCCCTACCTATAATTACTTTGCTCTGAATAACCATTTACAGATCATCCAACATTGGATGAAGCATTTAGAGCCCCCATTTGAAAAGACACGGAGGTTGGGCAAAATATTAGCAAAAGTGTTTTTAAATCACAAATCAAATGGAATTGTGTCTCAGACAAGCTGGAGGAAAATTGAGGGAGGGGGTGATGGAGGGGTGGGGGAGCAAGGGGTCCTAAAGCAGAGCTCTGCTTCTTACCACATCGTGCTGTAGTCTCAGCCCTGCCTTCTCTCTCTGTAGGGGGGAACTGCATGGTGAAGAGGAGGGGAGGAGCCAACCGCATCTCTCGCGAGGCCTCGCCTCCTCTCTGCGGTCACATGTCATCACGAAGGGGAGTCAGCACTCGATGGCATGATTATTGCAGGTTGGGAGCAGCTGCCTTGGGCCCCTTAGCAATGACTGGGCCCGGGGCAGCTGCCCCTTTTGCCCTGCGCTAAAGACGGCCCTGTCCCTAATTCGGATCTCTTTGGATAACCCTGATAGTAGAAGAGGGGGCAGGGAGTGAGGGAGTCTGTGGGTAGAATGGTTAAAGGAGGAGGGCAGTGAATGCAGCAGCATTGTTTGTTTTATATGTAAAAGCATATATTGCCTCTGCTGTAGAACAGAAAAAAAATTACTTTGCATTTACTTTTTTATTTATTTTTACACATTACATGGTCATGTTTGTATCATTGTAAAGACCAGACTCTGACCTTTCCAATGACACTCACTTAACCTTGTGCGGTGTACAATTCATAGATGCAGGGTTGCAAAGTCCCCCTGTGTCTGCTCACTCACTGCAGCGCCACGGTCTAGGTTGTGAATGAAACAATGTGTTGCATCACCAGATACACACTTACTGGCAGTGTGGAAAATGAGAAGGTGAGTTAGCGCAGCATCACTGTGCACTTTATGATTGTAAACTGAATGATAGTGCCGTGCTAGGGAAAAAAAGGAGAAAAAAAATATTTTAATATTTAAATTTTATATAACTCTAACCTGGTTGTATTTGGTATCACTGGAAAGGCTATAAGCTGACCTTTCCAATGATACTTCATATGTTCTTAGCTATAGCTCTTAGGGCTCCAGAGATACAGTGGTCTAAATTATTTTGCAAAAAAAAATTTATTTTTTTTACACACACACAGCGAGGCACCCCCTTCTGGCAGGCGCCTGTAGGCACATGCCTACTCTGCCTAATTATAAATCCGGCCCTGCGTCACAGTCTTCATTGTCACAGTCTTGATTGCAACAGCTAGAGCAGTCAGTTCAGTTGCTTGTGCGGAGGACACGGGAATTGGGTTAGCTAAGGCTAGGGTCAGACTAGCGCACTTTTAACGTGCGTTCTTGCGCACTTAATTACGGCCGCACTAGCAGCAAATGACGGGCAATGACGGCCAATATACGAAGTACGGTCGCACGAAAGTCCGGCCGTGCAACGCAAGTGGCAAACGAACGCATTTGTCGAGAACGTGAAACCACTAGTACGGTCGTACAGAGTGCGCTGCGCCCGATAGCGGCGTGTGTGCGTGATTAGGAGACGTCAGACGCTGTTAATGTCCGGCCAACATAACGTCCAGACGCAAAAAGAGTTTTATTGATGATCCGTACAAAATCACGAACGCAAATGCGCATCGTATGACCGCTATCGCGTACTCCGTGAAAAAATGCGTCCATTCGTTCGAACGCACTTTTTCACAGACAACGCGAAAATGCGTTCGTCTGACCCGAGCCTGAGTGGATAATGTCAGGCAGTTCAACAACAGCATATCCTGTAAGGTATGCTGTGTCAGAGGGATGGCAGCAAGTTACAGTTACAAGTACTTATATAGCGCCAACAGGTTCTGTAGCGCTTAACAATGGGGAAGCACGAACAGGAGACATAAGGAACAAACAGCCCTGCCCGTATGATAACTGTCCTGCTAATACAGCACTTTATACAAATGCTCAGCCAGATATACCGTTAGCTTGCAATTAAAGGGACTAAGGCAAGTGAAACAAAAGGGAGCAGGGGGAGTGTGGAGATAATTACTAGAGAGAGTATAGCAGACACAGCATGATGATAGAACAAGAGCTTAGGCATGATGAGGTTAAACCAAGTGAGGATTGAAGCAGCTGGACAAAGGCACTTCTATATTTATGATCGGGGCTGGGTGGAGGGTGATTGGGACGGGCAGGCAGGTGGGAGAGCAGAGGGAAGGAAGAAGGTGGAAAATGGTTGTGGGTAACAAACACAGGGCTACATTACATTCTTGGTACTAACGTTAGCGCTCACCTGCGTGAGCATTAACGTTAGCCGCTGTGGCTATCGCATATTACAATCCATACACTAATGGGTTAAGTAACCCGTTTGCGTTTGGTATCTTGTGCTTTTCAGCGCGAGGTTACTGTACTTTGCGCTCCCTATACATAACATGGGGAGCGCAAAGTGTTAATCAGCGCTGGATTACAAAGTCCTTAAAAAGCCTTGTTTCTTTAAAAAGTTAGGAAACCTAAAATTTCACCCACCAAAAAATGCCTAAAAAATCCTAAAAGAATAATTAAGTAAAGAAACTTTCATTCTATTGGTAGTAAATTTACTTCAAGTTCTTGAATAAGCAATAAAAACAAAATAACTGATAAAAAAGCGAAAAACCAACTGATTCAAATCACCCGAAATGAGCCGGATCGCCGAAATGATTCGAATCGCCAAAATGATCTGAATCGTCGAAATGATCTGATTCACCGAAATGATTAAAATCACTGAATGATCCGAATCATCAAATCGAATCGATCCAAAATTTCAGATTGATCTGAAATTTCGGGTGGTCGATATTTCGTTTTCGGAAATGCTCCTGAAACACGAAAATGGTGAACTTCGTCCGAATTTCAATTCGGAACGAAACGAATTGCACATCTCTAGTGACGTCTAAGGAACCATTAGCAGTACAGGAAATAGAAACTTGCAGTAAGGTTAGCAGGTCAAGACCCAGCAGGTTGACAGGACAGGAAGGAATGACATAGAAAAGGGAGCAGACAAGGACTTTCACTGATGAATCAGCAACAGAGATGGGATAGGTTTTGAGATTTTGGGTCAGAACTCCATTAATTCCCATGGAAGGCTGCTCAGTCTGTCCAAGAGGCCATTTACACCTGTCATCCGTTATGGCTGATGTAGTGGCCCCCATATCATCTAAGAATGGAGTCACCTGTCCCTCAACGGTCAGTGTGATAAGAGGTAACTACTGTGGGGTAGTAGTGACTTGGACAAGGGAGAGGAGTTATGCCTCCGGGCAGCTTCAACGTTGCTGATTCTGCCAGTCAAAATGATGTTGCAGTTTTTTTTTAGAGTAGTCAGGGTGAGGCAGGACAGGGGACAACATGGCAGAGTTATTGACAGCAGTGTGCTTGCCAGGGTCTGTAATATTATGGGGATTAGAGGGACATACATTAGACCAGTGACCCTTTTCTCCACACAGCATTTACCAGACTTTGGACCTTTGACGAAATTGCTGCGTCTTTGCTCATTACCCCCATTTCTTCCCTTTGAGTGGTCTCTACCCTTGTCTCTGGGCTTTGGAGGTTGGAATAAGAAACGTGCCAAAATGACTTTTTAAGTTTTTGCTTAGCGGCAAACTAAAATAATTTTAAAAGAAACATTTAAAAAAGACTGAAAACCAGTTTCTCTCTGTGTCAAATCAGGCGAATGGGCAGAATCTGTTGCGTTAGTTAAGTTAGTGCAGCGGCATTGTTTGTTTTATATGTAAAAGAATATATTGCCTCTGTTGTAGAACAGAAAAAAAAATCCGTTTTGCATTTAAATATTTTACATTTATATTTACACATTACATGATCATGTTTGTATCATTAGACCAGACTCTGACCAAACCAATGACACTCGCTTATCTTTGTGCCGTGTACAATTCAGGTTCCAAAGTCCCCCTGTCTCTCCTCACTGCAGCGTCACGGCCTAGGACGTTGTCGATGAAACAATGCGTTGCATCATCAGCTCTGCACTTGCTGGCAGTGTGAGAAATGAGAAGGTGAATTAGCGCAGCATCACTGTGCACTTTATAATTGAATAATTGACTTGCCAATATGTCAGCCCGTTTACTCGAAGCCAAACTCAGAAAAGCCGCCTGGAACTTGGGCCTGAATCAGTTGGGCAACTGACCGTCACTTGTACCAGCCCAGCTGAGAAAGACACTAAGGAAACCAGACCAGTAAATCGGGAGCCAGACACCCCACTTGACAAACCAGTTACTCCCCCTGACCTTGACCCTCTGCGCTGTACAACTGAGAGAGGCAGCTTCCAAAGTCCCCCTGTTTCTCCTCACTGCAGTGCCACGGTCTAGGTCAAGGATGGCAAACCTTTTTGAGCCTGAGCGCCCAAGCTGGATCGCTGAACCAACTTATGTGTCTTATAGTGCCAACCCCGCAATTAGACCTGAATACTGATTTATTTTAGAAAAAACACTTCATCCGACTCTATGAACTAATTATGTGCTTAAGTCTTAAAAGAAAAATACAGTATAAGATGGATATATTTACCCCCTAGCTCACATTGGATATATTGCCCCAGTTCACACATGGATATATTGTCCCAGCTCACACGTGGATATATATTGCCCCAGCTCACATGTGGATATATTGCCCAAGCTCACTCGTGGATATATTTGCCCCCCAGTTCATACGTGGATATATTTGCCCCAGCTCACACGTGGATATATTGCCCAAGCTCACTCGTGGATATATTTGCCCCCCAGTTCATACGTGGATATATTTGCCCCAGCTCACACGTGGATATATTTGCCCCCAGTTCACACGTGAATATATTTGCCCCAGCTCACACGTGGATATATTTGCCCCCAGTTGCGTCCACTGTGTCATTCTCTGAAGTTCTGCCTGTGCATAACACTCAGGATAGGCAGATGCGCAATAGGGAATTTAATTTGTGGCTTCGGGAATGGTGTCGGGAGCAAGGATTTGGCTTTGTGTCCCATGATAGCTCTAATTGGAGCAGAAAGGAACTGTATAAAAAAGATTGTTTGCATCTTACTCATAGGGGAACATATGTTCTCAGTGAGAAGTTCAAAGGTTTCACAAAGGAATATTTAAACTAGGAGGGGGGGACAAAAGGGTAAAAAAACAATCTGCCCGATTGTCCCCCAAAACTAAATCAGAGGGTGCAAGCAACATGCGGGGTAAAAAATGACAAGCTCAGAGTCGTGTCTATAAATGCTCGCAGTTTAGTCAATAAAATCAATGAACTGGAGGCAATGATGGCAGCTGAAAAAGTAGATTTAGTGGCGGTTACTGAGACATGGTTCAGTGAGAAAAATAACTGGGACATAACAATACCGGGGTACTCTTTATATAGAAAAGACAGAGAAGGTAGGAAAGGAGGAGGAGTGGCCCTGTATGTGAAAAACAACATAAAAACGAACCAAATAAAAGTGAGCGAGGTGAACATAGAGTCAGTTTGGGTTACACTAACATTTGGCAATCATACAGTAGCTCGTGTAGGTGTGATCTATAGACCCCCTGGACAAGTAGAAGAGCTAGATAATCTGCTAGTGCAGGAAATAGCCAAAATGGCAATGAAGTGGGAAGTTATTATCATGGGGGACTTTAATCTTCCTGATGTGAACTGGAAAACCAAAATAGCTCGGTGCACCAGGAGTACAAATGTTCTAAAGTCCCTACTGGGATTATCTCTAACACAAGTAGTTGAGGAGCCGACCCGTAAAGAGGCCATATTGGATTTAATACTCACAAATGGAGGTTTGGTATCAGACGTTGTTGTAGGTGAAAATTTGGGATCTAGTGATCACCAGTCAGTATGGTTTAATATAAGAACAGGGATGGAGCCGCACCACACAAAAACAAAAGTTTTAGACTTTAAAAAAAAAGATTTTTCTAAAATGAGATTTTGTGTGAATGAGTCATTATCAGACTGGAGGAGTTTAAAGGGAGTCCAGGAGAAATGGGATTATTTAAAGGAAGCATTATTGAAGGCCACAGGCAGTTGCATTCGGCTTGTTAGCAAAAACAAAGGGAAGAAACCACTGTGGTACTCTGCAGAAGTGGCCAAAATAGTGAAGAACAAAAAGATAGCATTCAATAATTATAAAAAAACTCAAAGTGAAGATGATAGGTAAACCTATAAGATTAGGCAGAAAGAGGCAAAGCAATTTATAAGAGCTTCCAAAGCACACCTAGAAGAGAAAATAGCTCAGTCAGTAAAAAAGGGGGGCAAAACATTTTTTAGATACATAAACGAGAAAAGAAAAGTAAAACAAGGATTAGTTAGATTAAAAACAAAGGAAGGAAGGTATGTAGAAGAGGATAAAAGTCTCGCTGACTGCCTCAATGAATATTTTTGTTCAGTCTTTGCAGAAGAAAAGGAAGGAAAGGGACCTCAGTTAGGAGGAAACACTAACGAGACATTTACATATCAGTTTACAGAGGAGGAGGTTCTACAGCAGCTGTCTAAAGTAAAGACAAATAAGTCAATGGGGCCTGATGGGATCCACCCTACATTATTAAAAGAGCTCAGTGGTGTAATAGCAAAACCGTTAACAGATGTATTTAACCAATCCTTGTTAACGGGAGTCATCCCAGAAGACTGGAAATTAGCAAATGTTGTGCCGTTTACAAGAAGGGTAGTAGGGAGGAATCGGGGAACTATAGGCCGTTAGTCTTACGTCAGTAGTGGGGAAATTAATGGAAACCATATTAAAGGAAAGGATTGTTGAACATCTAAAAACACAAAGATTACAGGATCAGAAACAACATGGGTTTACCTCAGGGAGATCATGCCAAACTAATCTTATTGATTTTTTTGATTGGGTAACAAAAATAATAGACACAGGTGGTGCAGTAGACATTGCTTATTTAGATTTCAGTAAGGCTTTTGATACTGTTCCGCATAGAAGGCTTATCAATAAATTGCAATCTTTGAGCTTGGATTCCAATATTGTTGAATGGATTAGGCAGTGGCTGAGTGACAGGCAACAGAGGGTTGTGGTAAATGGAGTTTATTCGGCGCAAGGTCTTGTTACCAGTGGGGTACCTCAGGGGTCAGTACTTGGACCCATTCTCTTTAATATTTTTATTAGTGATATTGCAGAAGGTATTAATGGTAAAGTATGTCTTTTTGCTGATGACACAAAGATTTGCAACAGGGTTGACGTTCCTGGAGGGATCAGCCAAATGACAAATGATTTAGGTAAATTAAAAAAATGGTGGGAGCTGTGGCAATTGAGTTTTAATGTGGATAAGTGCAAGATAATGCACCTGGGACGTAAAAACCCAAGGGCTGAATATAGAATATTTGATATAGTCCTAACCTCAACATCTGAGGAAAGGGATTTAGGGGTCATTATTTCAGAGGTTCTAAGGGTAAGTAGTCAATGTAATAGAGCAGCAGGAAATGCTGGCAGAATACTTGGAAATGCTGGCAGAATGCTTGGTTGTGTAGGGAGAGGTATTAGCAGTATGAAAAGGGAAGTGCTCATTCCACTGTACAGAGCACTGGTGAGACCTCACTTGGAGTACTGTGTGCAGTACTGGAGACCGTATCTCCAGAAGGATATAGACATCTTAGAGAGAGTTCAGAGAAGGGCTACTAAAATGGTGTATGGCTTGAAGGAGAAAAAAGTTACCAGGAAAGGCTTAATGATCTTAACATGTACAGCTTGGAAAAAAGACGAGACAGAGGAGATATGATAGAAACATTTAAATACGAAAGGGAATCCACAAGGTAGAGGAAGGGAGTATATTTAAAAGGAAACAAAGTAGCAAAACAAGAGGACATAGTCTTAGATTAGAGGGGCAAAGGTTTAAAAGTAACATCAGGAAGCATTATTTTACTGAGAGGGTGGTGGATACATGGAACAGCCTTCCAGTAGAAGTGGTAGAGGCCAAAACAGTAATTGAATTTAAGCAAGCATGGGATAGGCATAAGGCTATCCTAAACAAAAGATAAATCCAGGTAAAGTATCCATGTAATTGGGCAGACTAGATGGGTTGAAAGGTTCTTATCTGCCGACATTTTCTATGTTTCTATGTTTCACTCGTAGATATATATTGCCCAAGCTCACACGTGGATATATTTTCCCCCAATTCACACGTGGATATATTTGCCCCCAGCTCACACGTAGACATATATTGGCCCCAGCTCACACATGGATATATTTTGGCCCCAGCTCACACATGGATATATTTTGGCCCCAGCTCACACATGGATATATTTGGCCCTAGCTCACACGTCACATGGATATATATTAGCCCCCAGCTCACACATGGATATATATTGGCCCCCAGCTCACACATGGATATTTATTGGCCCTAGCTCACACATGGATATTGGCCCCAGCTCATACATGGATATATATTGGCCCCAGCTCACACATGGATATATATATTTGCCCCAGCTCACATGGATATATATTTGCCCCCAGCTCACATGGATATATATATTTATTTATTTACAAAGGATTTTACCAGGAAGGATACATTGAGATTTCTCTCGTTTTCAAGTATGTCCTGGGTTCAAGTACATTGAAGTGTTACAGTTACAGAAATACAAAGTAATACAATGCAAGATATTAAAAAAAAAAACCACAAATATACAGATTAACCACTTCACTGCTACGGACGTGCTCAGCGCGTCCAA
The DNA here is from genome assembly GCA_009667805.1 of Leptobrachium leishanense. NCBI lineage: Eukaryota > Metazoa > Chordata > Amphibia > Anura > Megophryidae > Leptobrachium > Leptobrachium leishanense. The sequence goes on along the minus strand of CM019068.1, from coordinate 2,219,730 downwards.
CCGCAAGTAGCGTTCCATGCGGTGGACGCGCTGAGCGCGTCCTCTCTTTGGGGCCAGCGTTCGGCCGGGTTCCGGCCTCATCGCTCCCCCCCGGTGCAGGCTGACATCCTCGATGTCAGCCCAGCACCCAGAACCGCCACCGGAGTAATTAGGTGTCATCGCGGGGGCGCAATGACACTTAATTCAGGCGCCCCCCCCACATGTGCGGAGGAGGCGCCTGAAAGGGAGGGGGGGAGGTCATTCGGACCTCTCTCCCTCCCGATCGGCGGTGTGCAGGAGGTTAACCCAGGCACCATTTGGAAGGGCACAGCCTGCCCTTCCAAATGGTACCTGGCATTAACCCCATGGGGGCCGGATCACGAATCGGCGCTGAAAAGCGCCGGTTCGTGATCCTTTCCCGGAGCTGGCCGACATCTTGGATGTCGGCCAAGCCTCTGGGAACTCCCCCTGAGGACTGGCGTCATCGTGTATAGCCCGATGACGCCAGTCCTGGAGTTAACCCCTAGCTGCCACCAATGGTGGAGATAGGGGGTTCCAATGAACCCCCTATCTCCCGATCCATGGCAGCTAGGGGTTAAAGTTTGGTACTGTTGGATCGGCCAGAGCGTGGCCGTTCCAACGATACCAAACACGACTGTGAAAAAAGTTTTTTTAAAAAAATAAAAATTAAAAATAAAAATAAAAAAATATTTTAAAAAAAAAATAAAAAAAAATAAACAAGTTTTTTTTCTTTTTTTTGGTTTGTTAATGCAGCAATATTGTTCCCATTTCAATTATAATGTGAACAATGATGCTGCACTAACGATTTTTGTATGCGGTGCGTTTGTTAAAAATCGCGTAATTTTCCCCAAAAAAAATGTAACGAGACCCCATCTCTAAGTTTTTTAACAAGCGCACCCCATACAAAATATAACCGCAAACGCTCGCATGTTACAATGTGGAAAAAAACCACTTTACACGTTGTAAATTATTGAAAATTCATATTTTATTGCATTTTTTGTTATAATACACAGACAGGTCATGACGTATACATATAATAATGACATATTATGAATCTGCCGAGTCTGACGGAAAGAACGATATATAATATGTCTGGGTCATATACTAAAATAAGCCTTCAAAACACGTTTAAACATGATGAGCAAAACCAGTAAAAATGAGCTCAGCACAGAGGCGGGAAAAGCCTCAGCAGCGAAAGGGTTAACAGAAAATAAATATGTAGGAAATAGTCATTATGTTACATGTTTACAGGTGCATTCTGTTTTGATGTTTATTAGTAAGGAGCTCTTGAGAGACATAAGACTGGGGGAAGATTTGATGTCGTCTGGGAGGTTATTCCATAACTGCGGTGCTCTGTAGGAAAATGAGGATCGAGCCACTTTCTTTTTGTATTGTGGTATTGCAAGTAAGGTGCTGGTCCTGGATCTGAGGTTATAGGATGAGGGAACTGCAGGGGGAAGCAGTCTATTCAGGTAGGGTGGCAGCTTCCCAGAAAAGCTCTTAAACACCAGGTTGGAAAGGTGAAGGGTGCGTTTAGACTCCAGCTCTTTTAACATGTCACAATTGTGGGTCATGTAGTTACACTATAGCACAAAGCGGCAGAATGAGTTATACAATGTAGTAAGATTCTGAAGGTGTGTTTGCGGGGCGGCTGCATACACTACATCTCCGTATTCAATAGCCGGCATAAGCATTTGTTGCACAATCTGCATTCTTACCGCGGGGCTCAGGCAGGATTTGTTTCTGTACAGGGCACCTAGTTTGGGGTAGAGTTTAGATGAGAGTTTTTCGATGTGGGGGCCAAAGGATAGATTAGGGTCCAACCACATACCTAGATATTTGAGAGAAGTGACTGTGGTCAGCGTGCCATTTGATTTTGTCCTGACAAAGATGGGGATTTTGCAATTTGTGTAGTTTAGGTTTTGTTCCAAAGAGCATCGTTACTAGGACAAGGGGTCATCCATTTAGACTGGAAGAAAGAAAATTTAGGTTAAAGCATAGGAAGGGTTATTTTACGGTGAGAACAATAAAGCTGTGGAATTCTCTGCCTGTTGAGGTGGTTGGGTCAGAGTCTGTACAGACTTTTAAAAAACGACTGGATGACTTCCTGCAGACACAGAATATTAAGGGTTATAATATTTAATATGTGGGTAAAAGCTTCTTGATCCAAGGAGAAATCTGACGCCATCTGGGGGCAAGAAGGAATTTTTTCCCAGTATGTTGCATATTGGCGAGCATTTCAGACTGGGTTTTTTGCCTTCTTTTGGATCAATAGCAGTAGGTTATGTGGGAGAGGCTGAACCCGATGGACGCATGTCTTTTTTTCAGCCTATGTAACTATGTAACTATGTAACTATGTTACAGTTTTGTCAGTATTTAAAAAAAGTTTGTTGTGTTTGATCCACTTTTCTACCTCTGTGAATTGTTCTTGCAGCACGGCCTCCAGCTGCGGGAGATTTGGTTTGCTGGTATAGTTTACGGTGTCGTCTGCGTACATGTGTACAGTTGAGGCTTTGCAGATGACGGGCAGATCATTTATGAATATTGTGAATAGCAGGGGGCCGAGTATTGAGCCTTGGGCTACACTGCAAGTGACTGGGAGGGGGAGGGAGGAGCTGCCAGAAATTGACACATATTGTGATCAGTTGGATACACATGATTGAAACCAGGTTATATTTTATAAAAAAAAAAATTATGCCCCTTCACATGGATATATATATTGTCGCTGTCATGGAACGGACGTAGCGCTCCACGCTTCAAACCCCAAGAGACTTTATGTTCATTTATATCGTGTGATTTTAAATATATTTTACATTGCCTGGTTTTAGTTTAAATGTAGTGTAAATTGCGTAGCTTTAGTTTTAAATATACTTATATTTCTGTAGGTAAAGGTGTTTTTGTGTAGCCAGTAAACAAGCTTTACTACTGTGTAATTTATGCAACAGGGCTTTTCCCCTTATCTGGCTGCTTGTTTGACTCAAGAAGTCTGTGATAGTGTTTGTCTTCAATCTGATGTGTTAGAACAATAGATTATGTAAATGTAGTGTGAGCTAAAGGCTAAAGAATGTTTATTGTAAATATCTAACTGACATAATGTAATTAGAGACTTTAGGTACATGTTCACCATTTGGTATGCAAATTATAACTGAAGAGGACCTGAAGGAAACCCGCAGCAGTCTTGGAACCAACCAATCAGAACTGTTGGGATGGGTGGGAAGTTTGAATGTGCATTGCTGTATTTTGTATAAATATCCGGTGAAATCTTCCATAAAGAGAGAGAATCCTGTTGGAACATACAGCTCGTCTGGTGTCTCCTTCAGCTACGCCACACTACACTCAACCTCAGAAGGCACAGAGCAGCCTTCTGGAAATCAAAAGAGGCTCCAAGGAAGCGGTTCAGACCCAGCAGGTCTGGAGCTGCAGATCAGGCTGCTCGAGGCACTGAGCTCCAAGCAACTCAGAGGCCGGGCTGATCTTGGCAAGGGGGTATCTGGAGAGTCAGGACAGGCGGAAGAGAACGGTTCTGTCACAGTCCCCAGCTCACATGGATATATATATTTGCCCCTGCTCACATGGATATATATATTGTCCCCAGCTCACATGGATATATATATTCCCATGCTCACATCTTTGCATCACATTACTCATTGCATCACATTACTCACTGTGTCACATTACATTACTCATTGCACCACATTACATTACTCATTGCTTAACATGGGCTGCCACTGCCCCTAGCTGGAGCCCAGCTCTTGGTGCCACACTGTATGGCTCGCCCTGGGCTATTCCCTGCCCGAGAAATTCCGCCCTCCTTGAGTACGGGCTCTGATTCCGGCGCAGGATTCCCAGATTCCCCTATTATCATGACGGAGAATCATAATTATAGTAAAGACACGGAGGCGAGTATTATGCTATCTTTTCTTTACTTACGCCGATAGCAGCAAAGAACAATCTCTCAAATACAACAACAAAGTATTTTGAGAGTGAAAAAACACATTTAAACAGTATATATACATAACGGATAACAATGGTACAGTCCAGTATAACAATGGTACAGTCCAACTCTTCAAATCCTCTGACCACCGTTGGCTCTTCTCTTTTCTGATGCGAGACCGTCCCGATTCTTCTTTAACCAATCAAACAACGGAAGAACCTCCTTCCTTTATGGAAACCTTGAACATGTAGAGGAAACCTTGTATGATAAATTCCAATCCAAGGATTAAGCTGTCAGAGAAAACAATACATTAGAGATCACCAGAGCTTGTTAACGAATGATCAAATGATCTAAAAACGTATCGAACACTTAACGTCAGATATTAGGGTGGGAAAAAATTCTCCACATTTGGGCAGGATAATACTCGCCTCCGTGTCTTTACTATAGTTATGATTCCCCGTCGTGATAATAGGGGAATCTGGGAATTATCCCACAAGACACAGAGGTTCTTATTATGTGAGTTCAAAGCTTAAGTAACTAATGAATGCGACATGTGAGACACCGGTTTAAAATAAAATTCTCTAAAGGTGGATTCTCTGGACCAGTCCGCTGTCTTTAAAATGTCCTCGAGACGACATCCCCTGGAAAAAGCTCCCGAAGCAGAAGCGCTCCGGGAAGAATGAGCTCCGAACATGGAGACGTCTACACTAGCTTCAGACATGATCTATTTAACCCACCTAGCGAGTGTGGTGGAAGACACCGACTTGTATGGTTTGCATAAAGATATGAACAATCGTTGTGATACACCAGCTCTGTTAGAGAAAGTAACTCTTTCATATTCCTTCAAACAACGGACTGGACAAAGTTGGGGACGTTGAGGAAAAGCTAGATAGAAAACCTCTGACAAAGAAGTTTTTGTCCTGTTAGAAACCAAAAATCTCACTCCGGTTGGAGATAAACATCTTCCCGTTAGATCTAGGGCTCGAACGTCTGAGACCCTTTTGCAGGAAACTAAGCAAAATAAAATGGCTAATTTTGCCGAAATTTGTTTGATGGACAAAACTTCGTTATCAGGCCAACTCTCCAAGAGATTAAAAACATTGACATCCCAGGTGTTAGAGTAACGAGAACGAGGTGGTCTCTTACACCGTATACCCTTCAATAATCTACATACCATCGGATGTTTCCCTGCAGGAATCCCGTCAAACCCTTGATGCGAAGCAGATATTGCCGATCTTGAATTATTGATCGTGCGATATGCTTTCCCATCCTCAAATAAACGAGTGAAATAACTTAACAAGCTACTCAAAGAAGCTGAAATGGGATTAATACGTTGTTCCAAACTCCAAGAGGCCCACGCCCTCCATGCGGATCTATATCTCCTTCTGGTAGATGGGGCCCAGGAACTTGACAACAACGAGGCAGTTGCTCCGAAATGTCGATGGAAGGCCAATGACCCCTGATATTTTCCATGCTATCAATCGCAACGAGTGAGGATTCAAGATATTGTGAAGTGTCCCCTCCGGATCCCTCAGAGTGTATGGCCAAACCTGGATTAACCTGGGAACGTCCACAGACAGTTCCAGAAGTAGTGGGAACCAAGGTTGGGACCTCCACAGTGGTGTTATGAGAACTATCGTAGCCAATTGCGATTGTACGAGTCTTATTACCGCTAGAATGAGGACGAATGGTGGAAATGCATAAAGCGTCCCTAGCGGCCATACCTGAACCAGAGCATCCGTGGCTAGAGCCATGGGATCTGGTCTCCAACTGTAATACTGAGGTAGTAGTGTATTGAGGCGCGATGCAAATAGATCTATAGAAAAAGGACCCCAGATAAATGACAATTTGGCAAATACCTCGGTATCCAATCTCCAATCGCTGGAATCTATCAGGTATCGAGAATTCCAATCCGCCACTACATTGTGGAGGCCTGGAATGTATTGGGCCTGAACCGTTAGACTGTGAGACAGGCAAAATCCCCAGAAGGTCTTTGCCGTCTCCGCCAACTGTTTGGATCTGGGACCTCCTAAGTGGTTGATGTAACGCACTGCGGACAGATTGTCCATTTTGAGAAGAATGGAACTCGCCTGAAAATGTTTGACGAAACTTTGAACAGCAAACAAACCAGCGAGGAGTTCCAAACAGTTTATGTGCCAATTTACCTCTGTAGAGTCCCATCTGCCGCCTGTGGAAAGCGAACCGGATCGCGCGCCCCACCCAGATCTGCTGGCGTCTGATTCTATGACTAATTCTGGTATTGGATGAATGATGGTCCTGCCATTCCATGTTTCTAAATGGTTCAGCCACCATTGCATCTCCTCTTTCGATTCGTCGTCTAAAGAGTAATCTGTAATCTGGATAAGACCATCCCCTCCTCAAATGTCGCGCCTTCAGATGTTGAAGGGCCCGATAATACAGTGGTCCTGGAAAGACCGCTTGTATTGCCGAGGAAAGTAGACCTAGAAGACGAGCTAAACATCATAATGGGAACTCCTGTGCCAACAGACGTCTGATTTCCTTGTGGATCAACCGAACTTTGGTTGAGGGCAAAGAAAGAGACATCTCTGTGGAATCTACTGTAAAACCTAATAATTCAATTAACTGTGTTGGTGTGAGAACCGATTTCTTGTAGTTTATTAGGAAACCCAAATTGGACACCAGATTGATCGTCCAATCTCTGTGAACTGTCAATGTTTGATCTTTCGCCAGGAGGAGAATATCGTCTAGGTAAATTACTAGACGTACTCCCCTGCTGCACAGAAACGCTACTACAGGCCTCATTACCTTGGTGAAACACCAAGGGGCGGATGACAGACCGAACGGTAGGGACTTCAACCTCCAAAGGGTGCCCTCCCAATGAAATTGGAGAAAATCCCTGCTGGTAACTTCTATCGGTATCGTCAGATATGCATCTTTTAGGTCTATTTTGACCATCCAATCTTGCGGAGTTAAGACCTCTTTTAATGATGGAATGCCCTCCATTTTGAAATGGTTGTAGACCACGTACTCGTTTAGTTGTTTTAAGTTGATTACAGGACGGAAATCCCCGTCTTTCTTTTTTACCAGAAATATATTGCTCAAAAATATTTCTCTTTGAGGTATCACCTCCTCTATGGCATTTTTTCTTGAAAGATTTTTTACTTCCAGTGAAGTAATGGCTCTGTCTTTTTTGGGCATAACCATTATTCCCGGAGGTATAGTCTGTACGGGATGAGCAATGAACTCTATCCTGAAACCCTGAATTGTCTGAAGAACCCATGAATCCGATGTGATTATTTGCCATTGATTGAAAAAATTTAATGTCCTTCCCCCACCTCTCTTGTGGAAAAACATTGGAGTGAAGGTATACTCACCAAAGGATCCTGATCTCCTAGATCCTCTGTAACCGCGGTGGCGGAAAGGTCTGGATCGTTGCGGGAAAAAGGTGGGTTTTTTGGGGCCTCTTGATAAGAGGATCTGAAAGCACCTCTTGAGGTGGAATATGAATTGCGGCCAGGAAAACGACCCCGGTTTTTCCCGGCCCTGCCAAAAACCCTATTTGGGAAAGCTTTCCTTATGTTGGCCTTGACTTTGCCAACTGTCGAGAAAGATCCTGAATAATCAGACATTTCTTTGAAGATCCCTTCTCCAAAAAGCATGCCTTCAGCGCTGGAACCTGGCTCGTTAGTTGCCAGAGAAGCTACTTTGGAATCAATCTTAAGGAGAATTGAACGTCTCCTCTCGCTTGAAATGGCCGTGTTCAGATTCCAAACACACAGACCAATCTTTGTATCCAGCCCCTGGATTCAAACAGGTCTGGTTTCTCATTCGTGAGGAGAGCTCTTTCAACAGAATCTATCAATTTGGCCAGTGGACCTAGAAGGTCGAATAATTTATCATGGCACACCTTCAATGTGGCTTCAACTCCCCTCTTTGGAGTCCAATTAGACTCCTGGAGTATGTCTATGATCTTCGGATCTAACTCCGGTACTAGATGTAATTTATGTGCCAAAGTTGGGGCCGGGCACTCAGCCCTCAGGTTATTTCTGGTCTTTTTATCCATGGGCAAACGTATACGTTGCTCAATGTATTTAGTCACATGTTCAATTGGCGACCACTCAGAAGAGTGTGGATGTTTCAACTGTTCCGGAATGAACATTGAGTTCCCCAGAGCATCTACCGGATCTAAAGCCGGTTTGTTTCCCTCACTCGACTCAGGTGAAGACACCGTGTCTGTTTCTACAGGGGAAGCTTCTGGGTCATAATCGGGGTCAGAGCTCTCCTCCGGATCTGATAATTCTTCCTCACTGGAAAAATCAGAGGAGCTTTTTTTAACCACAGTGGAATGTTGTGGAGAAACATTTGTACTTGAACAAGTACGTTTCTTATGTGAGCATTTTTTAGGGAGTTGCTCAGTGGTTGATTGAGGGGTGATCTCGGTGGCGCTCCCCTTTAGAACTCACCCCACAGTGGCACCATGTTCTCAGGGCCCTTCTGACCAAAAAGCACTCTGGTGGCATGTACAGGGGCTGAGCGGTGCAGGGTGTAAGGCATGTCGGCTGTGCTTGGTCTCGGCCGGTGGCAGCTGTATCATGGTTGCGCTGGGCAGATAATCCATGATGGCTGGGCAAGGCAGGGGTTGCAAAGAACTTAATAAACATGAGGGTCATATAAGCACAGATTGTACAAACGAATTATACACTTGGGTGAACGAAAACTGGTCAATTTAGGAGGTATTAAATTGTGAGGGATTACAGGTGCATTTGGTGCGGGGAATTTGCGAGGGGAAACACAATACACACAGGGATCATACAGACAAATTGTATAAACGAAATTTAACATTGAACTAATGAACTTTTAACATTTTATGTGCCAATAAACTGAAAGTGACGGCTGTTCTGTCACACATCACATTACTATCTGCACCACGTTACTCACTGCACCACGTTACTCACTGCACCACATTACTCACTGCACCACATTACTCATTGCATCACATTACTCATTGCATCACATTACTCATTGTACCACATTACTCATTGTACCACATTACTCATTGCACCATATTACTCACTGCACCACATTACTCACTGCACCACATTACTCATTGCGTCATATTACTCACTGCACCACATTACTCACTGCACCACATTACTCCTTCGGTCACATTACTCACTGCACCACATTACTCACTGCACCACATTACTCATTGCGTCACACTACTCACTGTGTCACACTACTTACTGCAACACATTACTCACTGCATCACATTACTCACTGCGTAACATTACTCACTGCACCACATTACTCATTGCATCACATTACTCACTGCACCACATTACTCCGTCACATTACTCACTGCACCACATTACTCACTGCACCACATTACTCATTGCATCATATTACTCACTGCACCACATTACTCACTGTGTCACATTACTCACTGCACCACATTACTCACTGCACAACATTACTCACTGCACCACATTACTCACTGCATCACATTACTCATTGCACCACATTACTCATTGCATCTCATTACTCATTGCGCCACATTACTCACTGCATCACATTACTCACTGCATCACATTACTCATTGCATCACATTACTCACTGCATCACATTACTCACTGCACCACACTACTCCTTCGGTCACATTACTCACTGCACCACATTACTCACTGCACCACATTACTCATTGCGTCACACTACTCACTGTGTCACACTACTTACTGCAACACATTACTCACAGCATCACATTACTCACTGCGTAACATTACTCACTGCACCACATTACTCACTGCATCACATTACTCACTGCACCACATTACTCCGTCACATTACTCACTGCACCACATTACTCACTGCACCACATTACTCATTGCATCATATTACTCACTGCACCACATTACTCATTGTACCACATTACTCACTGCGTCACATTACTCATTGTACCACAATAGTCATTGTACCACATTACTCACTGCGTCACATTACTCACTGCACCACATTACTCACTGCACCACATTACTCATTGCACCATATTACTCATTGCATCATATTACTCACTGCACCACATTACTCATTGTACCACATTACTAACTGCGTCACATTACTCATTGTACCACATTACTCATTGTACCACATTACTCACTGCGTCACATTACTCACTGCACCACATTACTCACTGCACCACATTACTCATTGCATTATATTACTCAATGCATCACATTACTCCCTGCATCACATTACTCACTGCATCACGTTACTCACTGTGTCACATTACTCCCTGCACCACATTACTCACTGCGTCACATTACTCACTGCACCACATTACTCACTGCGTCACATTACTCATTGCACCACATTACTCATTGCATCTCATTACTCATTGCGCCACATTACTCACTGCATCACATTACTCACTGCACCACATTACTCACTGCGTCACATTACTCACTGCATCACATTACTCACTGCGTCATATTACTTATTGCACCACATTACTCATTGCATCACATTACTCACTGCATCACATTACTCATTGCATCTCATTACTCATTGCGCCACATTACTCACTGCATCACATTACTCACTGCGCCACATTACTCACTGCGTCACATTACTCTCTGCGTCACATTACTCACTGCTCCACATTACTCACTGCACAACATTACTCACTGCACCACATTACTTACTGCGTCACATTACTCATTGCACCACATTACTCATTGCATCTCATTACTCATTGCGCCACATTACTCACTGCATCACATTACTCACTGCACCACTTTACTCACTGCGTCACATTACTCACTGCGTCACATTACTTATTGCATCACATTACTCACTGCATCACTTTACTCACTGCACCACATTACTCCTTGTGTCACATTACTCACTGCACCACATAACTCTTTGCGTCACATTACTCACTGCATCACATTACTCACTGCACCACATTATTCATTGCAACAGATTACTCACTGCATCACATTACTCACTGCGTAACATTACTCACTGCACCACATTACTCCGTCACATTACTCACTGCACCACATTACTCACTGCGTCACATTACTCCCTGCACCACATTACTCATTGTGTCATATTACTCACTGCACCACATTACTCATTGCGTCACATTAATCATTGCGTCACATTAATCATTGCATCATATTACCCACTGCATCACATTGCCCACTGCGTCCCATTACTCATTGCACCACATTACTCATTGTACCACATTACTCACTGCGTCACATTACTCACTGCACCACATTACTCACTGCACCACATTACTCACTGCATCACATTACTCAGTGCATCACATTACTCACTGTGTCACATTACTCCCTGCACCACATTACTCACTGTGTCACATTACTCACTGCACCACATTACTCACTGCACCACATTACTCACTGCATCACATTACTCAGTGCATCGCATTACTCATTGTATCTCATTACTCATTGCGCCACATTACTCACTGCATCACATTACTCATTGCACCACATTACTCACTGCGTCACATTACTCACTGCGTCACATTACTCACTGCACCACATTACTCACTGCGTCACATTACTCACTGCACCACATTACTCACTGCATCACATTACTCATTGCACCACATTACTCATTGTATCTCATTACTCATTGCGCCACATTACTCACTGCATCACATTACTCATTGCACCACATTACTCACTGCGTCACATTACTCACTGCACCACATTACTCACTGCGTCACATTACTCACTGCGTTACATTACTCACTGCATCACATTACTCATTACATCACAATACTCACTGCACCACATTATTCATTGCACCACATTACTCACTGCATCACATTACTCCTTGCATTAGATTACTCACTGCATCACATTACTCATTACATCACAATACTCACTGCACCACATTACTCATTGCATCACACTACTCACTGCATCACATTACTCTGTCACATTATTCATTGCACCACATTATTCATTGCATCACATTACTCACTGCACCACATTACTCATTGCGTCACACTACTCACTGCGTCACACTACTCACTGCAACACATTACTCACTGCATCACATTACTCCTTGCGTTACATTACTCACTGTATCACATTACTCATTACATCACAATACTCACTGCACCACATTACTCATTGCATCACACTACTCACTGTGTCACACTACTCACTGCAACACATTACTCACTGCATCACATTACTCACTGCATCACATTACTCTGTCACATTATTCATTGCACCACATTATTCATTGCATCACATTACTCACTGCACCACATTACTCATTGCGTCACACTACTCACTGCGTCACACTACTCACTGCACCACATTACTCACTGCACCACATTACTCACTGCATCACATTACTCAGTGCATCACATTACTCATTGTATCTCATTACTCATTGCGCCACATTACTCACTGCATCACATTACTCATTGCACCACATTACTCACTGCGTCACGTTACTCACTGCGTCACATTACTCACTGCACCACATTACTCACTGCGTCACATTACTCACTGCACCACATTACTCACTGCATCACATTACTCATTGCACCACATTACTCATTGCATCTCATTACTCATTGCGCCACATTACTCACTGCATCACATTACTCACTGCATCACATTACTCATTGCACCACATTACTCATTGCATCTCATTACTCATTGCGCCACATTACTCACTGCATCACATTACTCACTGCATCACATTACTCTGTCACATTATTCATTGCACCATATTATTCATTGCATCACATTACTCACTGCATCACATTACTCACTGCATCACATTACTCTGTCACATTATTCATTGCACCACATTATTCATTGCATCACATTACTCACTGCATCACATTACTCATTACATCACATTACTCACTGCATCACATTACTCATTACATCACAATACTCACTGCACCACATTACTCATTGCGTCACACTACTCACTGTGTCACACTACTCACTGCAACACATTACTCACTGCATCACATTACTCACTGCACCACATTACTCCATCACATTACTCACTGTGTCACACTACTCACTGCACCACATTACTCCGTCACATTACTCACTGCACCACATTACTCCGTCACATTACTCACTGCACCACATTACTCCGTCACATTACTCACTGCACCACATTACTCATTGCATTTAATTACTCATTGCGTCACATTATTCGTGGATTCTTGAATCTTATTTAGGGCCACATTACAATCCTAGCTTTAAAATGCGTTTTAACGCTGGATTACCATGCAGGCGCAAAAAATGCTGCCTGCATTGTTACCGCGCGCTACGGGACGGGATTCTCACGGCAGCGCTGAGCGCAGCCAAGAGCATCCACTCGATGGAGTCCATAGGACTCCATTGAGTTCCTCCCTGCCGGTCACATGACCACCAGCCGGATCTCACCTCGCGAGATCCGGCCGGTCGGCGTAGTGATACGCAGGGAGAGACAGGGAGACTTTTTCCCCCAGTCTCTCCCTGCTCCCGCTGGACGGAGGAGGCAGTTGGAGCCGCGGTCCTCGCCGCGGGACAGGAGGTGAGTATAGGATCTGTTTTTTTATTTTTTCGCCTGGTGTTAATGAATTGTGCAGAAGCGGAATCCGTTAACCACAGCCAGGACCTGGTGTTAACTTTCCATTGACCAGAGCCGGACGTTAATCAGCGTTAGGACTTTGTAATCCAGCGCTGATTAACACTTTGCGCTCCGCATGTTAAGTATAGGAAGCACAAAGTACAGTAACCTCACGCTGAGAAGCACAAAATACCAAACGCGTTACTTAGCCTGATAGCGTTTGGATTGTAATATGCGGCGAAAATTATTAGTGTCCCCTTCTCCACTTTTTTGACTGGTATCTCATGTGCCCCCCCGCCGATATATTTTATTCCTGCAATTGTCTGTCTGTGTCTGCATGTGGAAATCTGTCTGTGCCTGCATGTGGGAATCTGTCAGTGTATGTATACTTGGGTCTGTCTGTGTCTGCATGCTATTGTCTGTCTGTGCCTGCATGTTAGAATCTGTCAGTGTCTGTCTGTGCCTGCATGTGGGAATCTGTCAGTGTCTGTTTGTGTCTGCATGTGGGAATCTGTCAGTGTCTGTCTGTGTCTGCATGTGGGAATCTGTCAGTGTCTGCATGCTATTGTCTGTGTCTGTGTCTGCTTGTGCAAATCTGTCAGTGTCTGTGCCTGCATGTGAGAATCTGTCAGTGTCTGTGGCTGCATGTGGGAATCTGTCAGTGTCTGTCTGTGTCTGCATGTGGGAATCTGTCAGTGTCTGTCTGTGTCTGCATGTGAAAATCTGTCAGTGTCTGTCCGTGTCTGCATGTGAGAATCTGTCAGTGTCTGTCTGTGTCTGCATGTGAGAATCTGTCAGTGTCTGTCTGTGTCTGCATGTGGGAATCTGTCAGTGTCTGCATGCTATTGTCTGTGTCTGTGTCTGCATGTGCGAATCTGTCAGTGTCTGTCTGTGTCTGCATGTGAGAATCTGTCAGTGTCTGTCTGTGTCTGCATGTGAGAATCTGTCAGTGTCTGCATGCTATTGTCTGTGTCTGTGTCTGCATGTGCAAATCTGCCAGTGTCTGTCTGTGTCTGCATGTGAGAATCTGTCAGTGTCTGTCTGTGTCTGCATGTGGGAATCTGTCAGTGTCTGCATGCTATTGTCTGTGTCTGTGTCTGCTTGTGCAAATCTGTCAGTGTCTGTGCCTGCATGTGAGAATCTGTCAGTGTCTGTGCCTGCATGTGAGAATCTGTCAGTGTCTGTGTCTGCATGTGGGAATCTGTCAGTGTCTGTCTGTGTCTGCATGTGGGAATCTGTCAGTGTCTGCATGCTATTGTCTGTGTCTGTGTCTGCATGTGCGGATCTGTCAGTGTCTGTGCCTGCATGTGAGAATCTGTCAGTGTCTGTCTGTGTCTGCATGTGGGAATCTGTCAGTGTCTGTCTGCGTCTGCATGTGAGAATCTGTCAGTGTCTGTCTGTGTCTGCATGTGAGAATCTGTCAGTGTCTGTCTGTGTCTGCATGTGAGAATCTGTCAGTGTCTGTCTGTGTCTGCATGTGAGAATCTGTCAGTGTCTGCATGCTATTGTCTGTGTCTGCATGTGCAAATCTGCCAGTGTCTGTCTGTGTCTGCATGTGAGAATCTGTCAGTGTCTGTCTGTGTCTGCATGTGAGAATCTGTCAGTGTCTGTCTGTGTCTGCATGTGAGAATCTGTCAGTGTCTGCATGCTATTGTCTGTGTCTGCATGTGCAAATCTGCCAGTGTCTGTCTGTGTCTGCATGTGAGAATCTGTCAGTGTCTGTCTGTGTCTGCATGTGGGAATCTGTCAGTGTCTGCATGCTATTGTCTGTGTCTGTGTCTGCTTGTGCAAATCTGTCAGTGTCTGTGCCTGCATGTGAGAATCTGTCAGTGTCTGTGCCTGCATGTGAGAATCTGTCAGTGTCTGTGGCTGCATGTGGGAATCTGTCAGTGTCTGTCTGTGTCTGCATGTGGGAATCTGTCAGTGTCTGCATGCTATTGTCTGTGTCTGTGTCTGCATGTGCGGATCTGTCAGTGTCTGCATGCTATTGTCTGTGTCTGCATGTGCAAATCTGCCAGTGTCCGTCTGTGTCTGCATGTGCGGATCTGTCAGTGTCTGTGCCTGCATGTGAGAATCTGTCAGTGTCTGTCTGTGTCTGCATGTGAAAATCTGTCAGTGTCTGTCTGTGTCTGCATGTGGTAATCTATCAGAGTCTGTCTGCAATTGTCTGTCCGTGTCTGCATGAATGCAGGTGGTGTGGTTAGCGCAGTGATGCACATCTACATGTCCAGGACTTTGACTGGTTGGGCCTGATGGCTCATGTCATTCACAAAAAGCTGGAACAAAAGTCTTTTCTGCATCAAGAGATAATTAGGAGATTCAAAAGGAAATGAGAAAACCTTATGGCCAGGACTGACCCTGGTCCTGTCAAAGCCACCCTTGTCTTGATTCGTATCGTACGTTACCCAGCAGTGGCCTTTCTGACTCTTGTCCAGATTTTCCTTCTAAAAGATCTAGAATTTGTCCACTTGATCTATAAGATTTGAAATTTATATACTGGATCTAAAGGATCTGGAATTCATCCACCGCATGCTTTGTAACCAAGAAGAATCCGAGTCACCATGTCCATGTCTCCACATCACAGTGTACGGCCAGGAGTTTGTAAATTGGTGAACGAGACTCTAAAGGAGGACAAAAAGTGTCCGAGTGACAAAAATCCCTGCACCTGCATTAACAGAGAATCTGATGGTGGGACATAGGGGGATACAACGCGAGGGCCACGTCTGCACAGGGTCACTCAGGAGGAGGGTATGACACCAATTCATGCCTTGTGCTTCACACCCAATGGGATCCTCACCCAGACTGGCACCGAGGGGGTCTATAAATAAATAATATAATGGTTATTCCTCCCAGCACCGGCTATAATAATAATAATAATAAGAAGAAGAAGAATGGAAAAAGCGATTTCCTGGCATTCTCTGATTATCTGACCTTTCCCGGTGACACTTTTCAGGATGTTCTGCTCACACCAGACGTGGGGAATATTGAATTACTAAATAATTCCTCCCTCTACCTCAGTGTTTATCAGGTGCATTAGTAGAGGATGTGCAATCTCATGTCTGACATTATCATCCCACCTCATCTATATCCAGTTACAATAACTTCTCCGGAATTCACAAAGTCCATGAAGTGACAGGACCTGTGCCAGATCATTCCAGAGAGGGGCGCTGCTGCTGCATTGCTGCAACACTAGGGTACATTACAGGAGCCCAGGAGACAAAAGCATGGGATCCCAAGACATACGCATACAGGAGGCCAGGAGATACATGTACAGTATATAAAGCTATTCAGTGGAGAACACATATACAGTAGGATCCCAGAAGCTACACAAAAAGATCCTTGTATATAAGAGGAGCCCAGGAGATACACACGTATAGGCAGCCAGTTGGTACACATATAGAGGAGCCCAGGAGATACACACGTATAGGCAGCCAGTGGTACACATATAGAGGAGCCCAGGAGATACACACGTATAGGCAGCCAGTTGGTACACATATAGAGGAGCCCAGGAGATACACACGTATAGGCAGCCAGTTGGTACACATATAGAGGAGCCCAGGAGATACACACGTATAGGCAGCCAGTTGGTACACATATAGAGGAGCCCAGGAGATACACACGTATAGGCAGCCAGTTGGTACACATATAGAGGAGCCCAGGAGATACACACATATAGGCAGCCAGTTGGTACACATATAGAGGAGCCCAGGAGATACACACGTATAGGCAGCCAGTTGGTACACATACAGAGGAGCCCAGGAGATACACACGTATAGGCAGCCAGTTGGTACACATATAGAGGAGCCCAGGAGATACACACGTATAGGCAGCCAGTTGGTACACATATAGAGGAGCCCAGGAGATACACACGTATAGGCAGCCAGTTGGTACACATATAGAGGAGCCCAGGAGATACACACGTATAGGCAGCCAGTTGGTAACATATAGAGGAGCCCAGGAGATACACACGTATAGGCAGCCAGTTGGTACACATATAGAGGAGCCCAGGAGATACACACGTATAGGCAGCCAGTTGGTACACATACAGAGGAGCCCTGGCTATTACATATCCTAGGTCACAGGTTCCACATTTTCGGGCCCTAGTCCAGTTGATTGCTCATATATGAAATGTTTTCATAGTTTTGATGAGTGATTTGTCTTCTGCAATTGTCCTGGACCCTTACATGCTGAGGTTTCCTATCACATCGGTGGCGCCTGACCCTGATCCTGTCAAAGCCACCCTTGTCTTGATTCGTATCGTACGTTACCCAGCAGTGGCCTTTCTGACTTTTGCCCAGATTTTCCTTCTAAAAGATCTAGAATTCGTCCACGTGATCTATAAGATCTGAAATTTATATACTGGATTTAAAGGATCAGGAATCTGTCTACTGGATCGAAAGCAGCTGGAATTTATCCACTAAATGCTTTGTAACCAAGAAGAGCTCTCAAGCTGAAGACTCCGAGTCACCATGTCTTGATGAATCCACTCATCATGTCCATGTCTTGATGAATCCACTCATCATGTCCATGTCTTGACAGTGTTTATACCCAGCAACCCTCCCCTCCTTGCCCAGCAAGAGAAGGACAGACCCTATAACTTGTGGTGGCTGAGTTGGGTGTAGTCAAATACCAGTCTGGGCCAGAGACATACAGAAGAGCAGAGACAAAGCTGAGATAAGGAATACAGAGGTCCGTAACGTCAAACTAGCTGGGGTCAGAGGAACGGAGAGATCAGGATAAATCTCAAATACCAGGAGAGCAAAATAATAAGGAGACAATAAAGGGCAATGAACCATGACAGGGCAAAGGAAAAAGGGAAGCAGAAGGACTTATGTACCCTGAGGTCCTTCCCTTTGGCCATTAAATAGGAGGGTTGGAACTTATGGGACCTGCCCTAAGCATGAAATATATAAGGGATGCACTAGTGACAAACCAGAATGGTGCTGGTCCACCATAATGATACACCACCAGTCTGGATGACCTTTACTGTGTTGAACATTTCTGCCCCTAATACAAAAGACCCAAACTTTTGATGCACCTTAGAGGACCTTTTCAGGAGTCATTAAGGAGGGGATATTGGTGGTTGGGGGAGATTTGATTGCCTCCCCAGTATCGACTATTACCCACTGTCAGGGTGGCACCCAGCGTGGAGAGCGGCTATCGGTGGGCAAGCAGGGGGTCTGGTGCACAGTATATCAGGAGCAAACAGGAATGGGACTAACCAGGTTGAGGGTTGAAGTCTCAATGCAGAGGCAAGTTGGACAAGGGTGTGTGGTCCTTTATTCAGGTGTGGTGTGTGTGTTCTGTGTTTAGCTGTTTATGTTCTGGTTTGCTGGTGCTGAGTCTGAGGGCAGCACTTTTCATGTAGTTGGTGAGGTGCAGGCACAGATCCTGACACCCACAGATCCACCTTGAGCCCAAAGCAGAATTTCCCCAAGATAAATGTTAGGTGAGATTTATATTCTCTGGGAATTTGATAGATGTGTGGAGACTGAAGCGTCCAGGGAGAGGTCGATTTCACATTTTATTCCCACCCACATGCCTCCTACTCTATCCCACCGCACCAGGAGTGCCTTGCATTTGGAATTTGTGTCTGGGGCATAGCGCCACCCTGTGGGAGAGCATGGTGTGTGGTAGGTGTGCAAGGAAGCTCAACTCTAAATCACTTGTTCTCTGCCTCCTGCTCTATCATAAACTTATTTTTGTGCCCCCCCCTCAAACTATTCCCATTGTAAAGTATTGGGAGGTCGGCTTGATCGCATGTACCACGTCCTGATCACGATATCCTTCCTTTAGGTGCCGTGGCCATGGAGGCTAAATGTGGCTCTTTGGCTGAATGAAAGTTTTGTTTCTGAAATAACGGTGGGATTTGAAAATGATTGTGTAATTTGTGTAATTATTGTGTAAACGTTTATCCTTCACAATGATTGGATACTCTCTCCACTCCAGTTGATGTTTGCCTTTTTTTTTGTTCTGGCTTCTCTTCCTTTGCTGCTGAGTTGTCAGTGAATATGGAAAGGATAATACTCACCTCCCTGTCTTTAGTAAAATTCAAGATTTAGCAAAATCTTGGATTTTGAAGAGAAATGAAATGTTCTTTTTGGTGGCTTTGATCTCATTTAGAATAAAGTTATTTTCCTCTGAAAGAATCCAGCGATGCATTTTATTTTTACTCCAGAGACGAGGGTTTTTCAGCTGGAGCCGCCGAACACGACACGGAATCTGCGGCCGGGCTGCAGAATAATAAAAGTACATCTCTAGATTTACAAAATAATTACCCAACATTCACAATGGCAAAATGAGCAAAATCCCCTTTTCTAACCCAATTCCCATCTCGTGGTAACGGAGTTACCTTTCTTTCTGCTTGCAGCAATTCTGGGGAAAAGAAGGCAGAATTATCATAGTTATAAATTCGCCGAGCCTTGGAGGGAGCTGCGATAACGCACTGTTTGATGGGGATTTTTTTTCCTATGAATGTTAAATAGCTGCGGCTGCAAAAGCAAAGCTGCTTATCGGCTGCTAATGCCGCGTTTTAATGCCTGCCCCTTCTTGAACTATCCATTCTGCGAGGACGTTAACCGGCGCGTTTACATCCCGTCTTAAAGCCGCTAAAGAGGACAGGAGATTTGGAGTAAATGATGGCACGGTAATGAGGTGCTTCCCTTTCCCCCACCATCCTGCTGCCAGTGGCCAACAGTCCGACGCCTGGACTCTACTGAACGAGTCTCCTCCAGCCAGTCACCCGGAGGCCACTTAACACCCACAAATACATTAACGGGGGGGGGATTACCGCGCGGAAGGAGGTGCGGGAGAGGGATTGTAGTTCATTAGCATTTTGGCTCCTTCAGGGAATCGGTGGAACAAGAGGTGGAGAGTCAGAGATTTTATCAGGAGATGATAAGCTTCATATCACACTCAGCACAACGATACCACAAATATATCAACATAAACTGTGCAAAGCTACAAGGGGAAAGGTAGGGAGGTGCCTCCTGACGGTATAGGTGGGTGCAGCTCTGTCATGTCCTCCTCAGTCTTTCTTGTTATTGAATTTGTGACATGAAATGTTTCTTTTTCTTTTTTGATGTCGCCCCTTGTGACAGATTGATGTGAATAAATATATTTAACCGATAAACAGCCTGAAACCACAAACCAATAAACCGATCTCTGACAACATTGCAAATTCTTTAACCCTTTAGGCTGGGGTCAGACCAGCGCACTTTTAACGTGCGTTCTGGCGCACTTAATCACGGCCGCACTAGCAGCAAATGACGGGCAATGACAGCCAATATACAAAATACGGTCGCACGAAAGTCCGGCCGCGCAACGCAAGTGGAAAATGAACTTTTTTTTTTCGAGAATGCAGAACCGCTAGTACGGACGTACAGAGTGCGCTGCGCCCGCTAGCGGTGTGTGTGTGTGATTTGGAGACGTCAGACCCTGCTCATGTCCGGCCAACATAACGTCCAGATGCAAAAAGTTTCCTGGTTTGTATTCTTAAAACATCACGCACGAACATGCGCATCGTATGACCGTTTTCACATATTCCGTGAAAAAATACATCAATGCGTTCGGACGCACTTTTTTACGTTCGTGTGTAAAAATGCTTTCGTTTGACCCTAGCCTTAAAGGCTGCATGACGCGCAGTGCCCTGATGCCGCAGACAGCATAGACCGTGGTGGCCTGAAATGCCCATCCTGAGCATCCGAACGCTTTTTGCTGACTGACTGCCAAGCCAGCGGATCAGCAAAAGTCAGTTGTGTTGTTACTGGACGGCGATCACTGTTACAATCTACTGAATGTGCAAAAATTCTGCATTAAAGCAGTAAAGGGGTCACTGACAGCTCGCTGTTCTCTCGTTCCCCACACTTCAGGAAATCAAATTCGCCGACCCTGCAAGGAATTCAGCATTAACCGCAGGGTCCCTAAAGTGCGGAGAAAAGAGGCCGAATGGATCCGAAAAATCGCAATAGAAAAATAAATAAAAATCGCTGAAAATCTGCCAATATGATCTGAAAAATTGGATTGATCCGAAACGCCGCAGAAAACCTGCCGAACGTTCCCAACGATCCGTTGCAAACATCCAAAAAAAGCCGACTATCTGCAAAACACAGCGCCGACCAGTTGCCGGAAAATACTGACAAACGGGGTAAGAAAAAAACCCCAAAATGATCGAAAGTTTAAAAATTTGAAACGC
Organism: Leptobrachium leishanense; assembly: GCA_009667805.1. Classification (NCBI taxonomy): domain Eukaryota; kingdom Metazoa; phylum Chordata; class Amphibia; order Anura; family Megophryidae; genus Leptobrachium; species Leptobrachium leishanense. The sequence continues at coordinate 2,197,996 of CM019068.1, read as the reverse complement.
TGTTTGCAAAAAAACTACTGGACAAAAATATCTGCCTTTACATATAACGATCCAATGAATGATAATAAAAAGGTCTGTTACAGAAAAAACACTATTAAAAAAAAACCAAGAGTTTGCTGAAAAGTCCCTAAAAGTGCCCAAAATTTTTAAAATCAATAATTTAAGAGACTTTTTGCTGCAGGTTAATAAACGGATTATTGAATAAAAACGGGAATATTTTTAACATTGAAACCTATTTGATTCTCCTGAATAAACCTGCCGAATGAAACCACTGAACATCAGGGCATTTCACTGACATTTCTCTGCTGTTCAATGTGAACAGATTAACCATTGCTTCTCTATAGGGGATTTCACTGCCGCCGAACAGGCACCGTATTTCACTGCCGTCGAAAAGACACCGTATTTCATTGCCGTCGAACAGCACCATATTTCACTGCCGCCGAACAGGCACCATATTTCACTGCCGTTGAACAGCACCGTATTTCACTGCCGTCGAACAGACACCGTATTTCACTGCCGTCGAACAGCAAAATATTTCACTGCTGCCCAACAGACACCGTATTTCACTGCCGCCGAACAGACACCGTATTCCATTGCCGTCGAACAGCACCGTATTTCACTGCCGCCGAACAGCACTGTATTTCACTGCCGCCGAACAGACACCGTATTTCACTGCCGTCGAACAGCAAAATATTTCACTGCTGCCCAACAGACACCGTATTTCACTGCCGCCGAACAGACACCGTATTTCATTGCCGTCGAACAGCACCGTATTTCACGGCCGCCGAACAGCACTGTATTTCACTGCCGCCGAACAGACACCGTATTTCACTGCCACCGAACAGCACTGTATTTCACTGCCACTGAACAGGCACCGTATTTCACTGCCGCCGAACAGGCACCATATTTCACTGCTGCCGAACAGACACCATATTTCACTGCCTCTGAACAGGCATCGTATTTCACTGCCATCGAACAGCACCGTATTTCACTGCCGCCGAACAGGCACTGTATTTCACTGCCGCCGAACAGGCACCGTATTTCACTGCTGCCGAACAGACACCGTATTTCACTGCTGCCAGACAGGCACCGTATTTCACTGCCGCCGAACAGACACCGTATTTCACTGCCGAAGAACAGGCACCATATTTCACTGCCTCTGAACAGGCATCGTATTTCACTGCCATCGAACAGCACCGTATTTCACTGCCGCCGAACAGGCACCGTATTTCACTGCCGCCGAACAGGCACCGTATTTCACTACCATCGAACAGCATCGCATTTCACTGCCATCGAACGGCACCGTATTTCACTGCCACCGAACAGGCACCGTATTTCACTACCATCGAACAGCACCGTATTTCACTGCCGCCGAACAGCACCGTATTTCACTGCCGCCGAACAGCACCGTATTTCACTGCTGCCGAACAGCACCGTATTTCACTGCTGCCGAACAGCACCGTACTTCACTGCTGCCGAACAGCACCGTATTTCACTGGCAATTCACCATTATTTGGCAAACTGCCTGCTTTCTGATTAGCCGAATGGCCCGAAATGTCACCGTACGGGGAAACTCACTGTTTGGTGTAATTTCGGCTCTCTCCCCAGTGATATATATAGAATAAAGGTAAAATAATGCAAGGCCTGCAGGATGGGTGAGAGATTCCCACATTCAGCGCAAACCTCACAGTCTGCTCTGCATCACCTGCACTATCAGGTCTATTCACTAGAAGGTGAAACTCTGGAGAACCTTTGGAGAAGTGAAAATTCTAGGTCAAAATAGCTGATTTGGAAACGGAGATAAATGTGCGATTTTTTTCTGGTTTGGCTATTTTGACCTAGGATTTTCACTTCTCCAGAGTTTCACCTTTTAGGCTAGAGTCAGACGAGCGTGATTTCTACGGACTGTGCGTCTGTGCACACGGACGTACGTCAGTACGGAAGACACAGTAGTGGCCAGACAGTCCGTTTATTCACTGACGTATATTTTGACGGATGTAGGAGGGAAAATAAATTAAAAAGCAAAACCATTTTGTCCGTGAAAAATGCTGGACGTATAAATGCTGGACGTATAAACGCTGGACGTATAAATGCAGGGCGTATAAATACTGGACGTATAAATGCTGGACGTGTAAATGCTGGACGTATAAATGCTGGATGTATAAATGCTGGACGTGTAAATGCTGGACGTATAAATGCTGGACGTATAAATGCTGGACGTATAAATGCTGGATGTATAAATGCTGGACATGTAAATGCTGGAGGTGTAAATGCTGGACGTGTAAATGCTGGGCGTATAAATGCTGGACGTATAAATGCTGGAGGTATAAGTGTTGGACGTATAAATGCTGGACGTATAAATGCCGGACGTATAAATGCTGGGCGTATAAATGCTGGAGGTATAAGTGTTGGACGTATAAATGCTGGACGTATAAATGCAGGACGTATAAATGCTGGACGTATAAATGCTGGGCGTATAAATGCTGGACGTATAAATGCTGGACATATAAATGCTGGGCGTATAAATGCTGGGCGTATAAATGCTGGACATATAAATGCTGGGCGTATAATTGCTGGACGTATAAATGCCGGACGTATAAATGCTGGACGTATAAATGCTGGGCGTATAAATGCTGGACGTATAAATGCTGGACATATAAATGCTGGACGTATAAATGCTGGGCGTATAAATGCTGGACGTATAAATGCTGGACATATAAATGCTGGGCGTATAAATGCTGGACGTATAAATGCTGGAGGTATAAGTGTTGGATGTGTAAATGCTGGACGTATAAATGCCGGACGTATAAATGCTGGCGTATAAATGCTGGAGGTATAAGTGTTGGACGTATAAATGCTGGGCGTATAAATGCTGGACGTATAAATGCTGGACGTATAAATGCTGGGCGTATAAATGCCGGACGTATAAATGCTGGGCGTATAAATGCTGGAGGTATAAATGCTGGAGGTATAAATGCTGGACGTATAAATGCTGGGCGTATAAATGCTGGACGTATAAATGCTGGACATATAAATGCTGGACGTATAAATGCTGGGCGTATAAATGCTGGACGTATAAATGCTGGACATATAAATGCTGGGCGTATAAATGCTGGACGTATAAATGCTGGAGGTATAAGTGTTGGATGTGTAAATGCTGGACGTATAAATGCCGGACGTATAAATGCTGGGCGTATAAATGCTGGAGGTATAAGTGTTGGACGTATAAATGCTGGGCGTATAAATGCTGGACGTATAAATGCTGGACGTATAAATGCTGGGCGTATAAATGCCGGACGTATAAATGCTGGGCGTATAAATGCTGGAGGTATAAATGCTGGACGTATAAATGCTGGAGGTGTAAATGCTGGAGGTGTAAATGCTGGACGAATAAATGCTGGAGGTATAAATGCTGGACGTATAAATGCTGGACGTATAAATGCTGGGCGTATAAATGCTGGAGGTATAAGTGTTGGACGTATAAATGCTGGACGTATAAATGCCGGACGTATAAATGCTGGGCGTATAAATGCTGGAGGTATAAGTGTTGGACGTATAAATGCTGGGCGTATAAATGCTGGGCGTATAAATGCTGGACGTATAAATGCTGGACGTATAAATGCTGGGCGTATAAATGCCGGACGTATAAATGCCGGACGTATAAATGCTGGGCGTATAAATGCTGGAGGTATAAATGCTGGACGTATAAATGCTGGAGGTGTAAATGCTGGAGGTGTAAATGCTGGACGTATAAATACTGGAGGTATAAATGCTGGGCGTATAAATTCTGGACGTATAAATGCTGGACGAATAAATGCTGGAGGTATAAATGCTGGGCGTATAAATGCTGGACGTATAAATGCTGGAGGTGTAAATGCTGGAGGTGTAAATGCTGGACGTATAAATACTGGAGGTATAAATGCTGGGCGTATAAATTCTGGACGTATAAATGCTGGACGAATAAATGCTGGAGGTATAAGGCTAGGGTCAGACGAACGCAGCTTTAACGTGCGTTTAGCCGCACAAAATCACGGCCGTGCTAGCAGCAAATGACGTCCAATGCCGGGGAACACACGAAGTACGGCCGCACGAAAGTTCGTCCGCGCAACGCAAGTGGCAAACGAACGCATTTTTTCGAGAACGTCAAACCGCTACTACTGACGTACAGAGTGCGCTGCGGCCGCATAGCGGCGTGTGTGTGTGATTGGGAGACATCAGACGCTGCTAATGTCCGGCCAACATAACGTCCAGACACAAAAAGTGTTTTATTGATGATCCGTACAAAATCACGGACGAAAAGGCGCATCGTATGACCGCTACCGCGTATTCCGTGAAAAAATATGTCCGTTCGTTCGACCGCACTTTTCCACGGTCGACGCGAAAAATGCGTTCGTCTGACCCTAGCCTAAATGCTGGACGTATAAATGCTGGACGTATAAATGCTGGGCGTATAAATGCTGGAGGTATAAGTGTTGGACGTATAAATGCTGGACGTATAAATGCCGGACGTATAAATGCTGGGCGTATAAATGCTGGAGGTATAAGTGTTGGACGTATAAATGCTGGCGTATAAATGCTGGGCGTATAAATGCTGGACGTATAAATGCTGGACGTATAAATGCTGGGCGTATAAATGCCGGACGTATAAATGCCGGACGTATAAATGCTGGGCGTATAAATGCTGGAGGTATAAATGCTGGACGTATAAATGCTGGACGTATAAATGCTGGAGGTGTAAATGCTGGAGGTGTAAATGCTGGACGTATAAATACTGGAGGTATAAATGCTGGGCGTATAAATGCTGGACGTATAAATGCTGGAGGTATAAATGCTGGGTGTATAAATGCTGGGTGTATAAATGCTGGACGTATAAATGCTGGACGTGTAAACGCTGGACGTATAAATGCTGGACGTATAAATGCTGGATGTATAAATGCTGGGCGTATAAATGCTGGACGTATAAATGCTGGAGGTATAAATACTGGAGGTATAAGGCTAGGGACAGATGAGCGCATTTTCTGCGGCCACCGTCAAAATGTACGTCGATGCGTGCGCACGCATTTTTTCACGGAATACGCTTAAGTGGTCAGACGATGCGCAATTCTGGACGTATTTCATGACGATGGGGTAAAAAGAAGTCTAGGGAAATCCGGCTGTTTGAACGTTATGTTGGCCGCACACTAGCAGCGTCTGACATCTCCTAATCACGCACACACGCTGCTATGCGGACGCAGCGCACTCTGTACGTCAGTACCAGCGGTTTAACGTTCTCGAAAAAATGCGTTCATTTTCCACTTGCGTTGCGCGGCCGGACTTTTGTGCGACCGTACTTCGTATATTGGCCGTCATTGCCCGGCATCTGCTGCTAGTGCGGCCGTGATTATGTGCGCCAGAACGCGCGTTCGCACTGCCTCAGTCTGACCCTAGCCTAAATGCTGGGCGCATAAATGCTGGACGTATAAATGCTGGGTGTATAAATGCTGGGTGTATAAATGCTGGGCGTATAAATGCTGGACGTATAAATGCTGGAGGTATAAATACTGGAGGTATAAATGCTGGGCGCATAAATGCTGGGCGTATAAATGCTGGGTGTATAAATGCTGGGTGTATAAATGCTGGACGTATAAATGCTGGACGTATAAATGCTGGACGTATAAATGCTGGACGTATAAATGCTGGATGTATAAATGCTGGACGTATAAATGCTGGGCGTATAAATGCTGGAGGTATAAGTGTTGGACGTATAAATGCTGGACGTATAAATGCCGGACGTATAAATGCTGGGCGTATAAATGCTGGAGGTATAAGTGTTGGACGTATAAATGCTGGGCGTATAAATGCTGGGCGTATAAATGCTGGACGTATAAATGCTGGACGTATAAATGCTGGGCGTATAAATGCCGGACGTATAAATGCCGGACGTATAAATGCTGGGCGTATAAATGCTGGAGGTATAAATGCTGGACGTATAAATGCTGGACGTATAAATGCTGGAGGTGTAAATGCTGGAGGTGTAAATGCTGGACGTATAAATACTGGAGGTATAAATGCTGGGCGTATAAATGCTGGACGTATAAATGCTGGAGGTATAAATGCTGGGTGTATAAATGCTGGGTGTATAAATGCTGGACGTATAAATGCTGGACGTGTAAACGCTGGACGTATAAATGCTGGACGTATAAATGCTGGATGTATAAATGCTGGGCGTATAAATGCTGGACGTATAAATGCTGGAGGTATAAATACTGGAGGTATAAATGCTGGGCGCATAAATGCTGGACGTATAAATGCTGGGTGTATAAATGCTGGGTGTATAAATGCTGGGCGTATAAATGCTGGACGTATAAATGCTGGAGGTATAAATACTGGAGGTATAAATGCTGGGCGCATAAATGCTGGGCGTATAAATGCTGGGTGTATAAATGCTGGGTGTATAAATGCTGGACGTATAAATGCTGGACGTATAAATGCTGGACGTATAAATGCTGGACGTATAAATGCTGGATGTATAAATGCTGGGCGTATAAATGCTGGACGTATAAATGCTGGAGGTATAAATGCTGGACGTATAAATGCTGGATGTATAAATGCTGGGTGTATAAATGCTGGACGTATAAATGCTGGACGTGTAAACGCTGGACGTATAAATGCTGGACGTATAAATGCTGGACGTATAAATGCTGGACGTATAAATGCTGGACGTATAAATGCTGGATGTATAAATGCAGTCTGTCTGACCACGTTCCATCACTCACACACAAAGCTACACGGACGTTGTGGACGCAGCGCACTTTGTGCGGCCGTTCTAGGGGTTGTACGTTCTTGCCTGCCTTGCGTCCGTTTGCCGCGGCCGTTGTGCGTCCGCAGTTCAGTGCAGACGTACTTCATGTGTCAGGCTCCATTGGACTTTCTTTCATGCTATCACGGACGTACTTTTAGGCGCAATCACGGACGTGAACACTACGCTCGTCTGACCCCAGCCTTACTGAATAGACCCCTATGTGTCTCCAAATGATTTTATTCAAAGCTCTTTTATCATTTTCCTTTATTTTTCCAGTAAAATGATTAGGTATAAAGTGAACATAAACATTCCATTACAGAAAGGCCTATAACATATGGGGGGGGGGGGGGTGCAATAAATAATGAGAAAATCACTGGTGCAAAACTGGCAAACCTGCTCCGCTCTGCACCAGGGGCAGATTCCAGTGACTGGACCATCCTGTCAAATGTGGCAAATTCCTTTGATCGGACGTGATTTGAGGAGGCGCACACCATCTATAGAAGATCTCGCAGTTGTAAATTCAGATCGGAGCAGAACCCGAGCCATGCGGTCAGAGGAGGGGCCTGCAGAGCCCTGATGGGGTCGTGTCCAGGCACAAATCTAGGGAAGGACACAGGTCACTGCGTGGAAGGTTCCTGGGAGCAAAGTGGCTCCATGATTTACACATGGAAGAAGTCTGGAACAACCAAGACTCTGCCTAAAGCTGCCACCCAGCCAAACTGAACGAGTGGGGGAGCAGGGCTAGGGGAAGAGATGTGACCAAAAACCCAATGGTCGCCCTTGGTGAGCTCCAGAGATCATGTGTGGAAATGGGACATATCATCACAGAAACCCTCCACCGATGTGGTCTTCATGGCAGACTGACCAGATGGAAGCCTCTCCTCATGGCAAAACAAATGAAATCCTTCTGGAATTGACTAAAAAGCTCCTAAAGGGCCCTCCTGTACCCTGCGGCCTCGTGCCTTGTAATCAGAGGCGCTTCTATAATTAGGCAAAATAGGCAGATACCTCAGGCTTCATTCAAGCAGGGCCCCACCTGATACTGTTTGTATAGAATTACAGCCTGTTCACGAAGGCGGATATTCCACATCAATACCTTCCTACATCTCCAGATACCAGTTTGCCAAGACCACACTCAGCCATCATTAAGTACAGTTGTTTTGGGGTTAATTTCTGCATTTGTGCCCAATAATGGGTGTCTGACAGCTGAGCTTTCCCCAAGGTCTTAGTAACTCTACAGCCCTACATACTGCTCAAACCCTTTGCTTTGGCTATAGATCTCCGCCGGTTTCCTGCACTACCAGCGGGACATCCCGGTCACTGGCACGACTGGCCACTTTATCTCACCAGTATGTCGTGCAGGGGCTCTCTCCTGGCTTGGTGTGGATTCTCTCCTGCTGGGTTTGGCTTCTTTACATCAAACATGCTTTTCTGGCTCGTGCTGTGTACATGGGAAATGCTGACCCTCATGTGTGTTTCATGTTCCCAGGAAAGGGCTCTGTGTCCCCGACAGATAGTGGGAAGTTCAGCTCCTGGTGGTCACCAAGCAGGGGACATATGCAGCTGGTAGGAGCTCCACTGTGGGGACCTGCTCCATTCCACGCTAGTAAAAGCATTCTCAGTGCGGAAAGACCCTCAACTGCTCATTTTCTGATACGCAGAGGAGGAAATGACCCAAACACTGTGATGTCCTGTGAGATAGCTCAGAGGTTAGTGCTCCTCCTGCTACAGGGTCTTGGAGATAAAAAGGCCTATTCCCTACCAGGGCGGCTGCGTAAACCAGGCGTATCCAGTCCACTGCATGTATAGAACATAACATGAATAAAGGCTGTCATTTGCCTTTACTTGAACGGCCATTAAAGTGTTTTACGTCACCTGTCATGTTGAAGGTGGGTCCTAACCTAATGAAACCCAAGGTTTCTTTAAGCAACCCCATGTCCTCCAGCTGCTCCTCAGCCAAGAGACAGAATGGTGGGTTTGTATTCATACACTCACAACATTTCCACATTGGGATTGAAAAAGAAAACACAGAAAGCGACAGCAGCAAAAAATGACCTTGTCTCTGACCCACCTTGAAAGAGGTTGCCATGATGTGGCAGGTGGGCTTAACACTATAATGGCCATTTTACATAGTTATATAGTTATATAGGCTGAAAAAAGACATGCGTCCATCGGGTTCAGCCTCTCCCACATAACCTACTGCTTTTGATCCAAAAGAAGCAAAAACCCCAGTCTGAAATATGCAACATACTGGGAAAAAATTCCTTCTTGACCCCAGAATGGCCTCAGATTTCTCCTTGGATCAAGAAGCTTTTTACCACATATTAAATATTATAACCTTAATATTCTGTGTCTGCAGGAAGTCATCCAGTCGTTTTTTAAAAGTCTGTACAGACTCTGACCCAACCACCTCAACAGGCAGAGAATTCCACAGCTTTATTGTTCTCACCGTAAAATAACCCTTCCTATGCTTTAAGCTAAATTTTCTTTCTTCCAGTCTAAATGGATGACCCCTTGTCCTGTGTATAGTCCTGTTAATGAATAGGTTATCAGACAATGGTTGATAATGGCCCGTATATATTTATATAAGGTTATCAGATCCCCTCTAAGGCCCCGTATATATTTATATAAAGTGATCAGATCCCTCTGATGCCCGTATATATTTATATAAAGTTATCAGACCCCTCTGAGACCTCGTATATATTTATATAAAGTTATCAGACCCCTCTGAGGGCCCGTATATATTTATATAAAGTTATCAGACCCCTCTGAGGCCGCGTATATATTTATATAAGGTTATCAGACCCCTCTGAGGCCCCGTATATATTTATATAAGGTTATCAGACCCCTCTGAGGCCTCGTATATATTTATATAAAGTTATCAGACACCTCTGAGGCCGCGTATATATTTATATAAGGTTATCAGACCCCTCTGAGGCCCCGTATATATTTATATAAAGTTATCAGACCACTCTGAGGCCCCGTATATATTTATATAAGGTTATCAGACCCCTCTGAGGCCGCGTATATATTTATATAAGTTTATCAGACCACTCTGAGGCCCCGTATATATTTATATAAGGTTATCAGACCCCTCTGAGGCCCCGTATATATTTATATAAAGTTATCAGACCCCTCTAAAGGCCGCGTATATATTTATATAAGGTTATCAGACCACTCTGAGGCCCCGTTTATATTTATATAAGGTTATCAGACCCCTCTGAGGCCCCGTATATATTTATATAAAGTGATCAGATCCCTCTGAGGCCCGTATATATTTATATAAGGTTATCAGACCAATCTGAGGCCCGTATATATTTATATAAGGTTATCAGACCCCTCTGAGGTCCCGTATATATTTATATAAGGTTATCAGACCCCTCTGAGGCCGTATATATTTATATAAAGTTATCAGACCCCTGAGACCCCGTATATATTTATATAAGGTTTTCAGACTCCTCTGAGGCCGTATATTATTATATAAGGTTATCAGAGCCCTCTGAGGCCCCGTATATATTTATATTAAGGTTATCAGACCCTCTGAGGCCCGTATATATTTATATTAAGGTTATCAGACCCCTCTGAGACCCCGTATATATTTATATAAGGTTATCAGACCCCTCTGAGGCCCGTATATATTTATATAAGTTATCAGACCCTCTGAGACCCCGTATATATTTATATAAGGTTATCAGACCCCTCTGAGGCCCGTATATATTTATATAAGGTTATCAGACCCTCTGAGGCCCCGTATATATTTATATAAAGTTAATCAGACCCTCTGAGGCCCGTTATATATTTATATAAAGTTATCAGACCCCTTTGAGGTCCCGTATATATTTATATAAAGTGATCAGATCCCTCTGAGGCCCGTATATATATTTATATAAGGTTATCAGACCCCTCTGAGACCCCGTATATATTTATATAAGGTTATCAGACCCCTCTGAGGTCCCGTATATATTTATATAAAGTGATCAGATCCCTCTGAGGCCCCGTATATATTTATATAAAGTTATCAGACCCCTCTGAGGCCGCGTATATATTTATATAAGGTTATCAGACCACTCTGAGGCCCCGTATATATTTATATAAAGTTATCAGACCCCTCTGAGGCCGCGTATATATTTATATAAGGTTATCAGACCCCTCTGAGGCCACGTATATATTTATATAAGGTTATAAGACCACTCTGAGGCGCCGTATATATTTTATAAAGTTATCAGACCCCTCTGAGGCCCGTATATATTTTATATAGGTTATCAGACACCTCTGAGGTCCCGTATATATTTATATAAAGTTATCAGACCCCTCTGAGGCCCCGTATATATTTATATAACGTGATCAGATCCCTCTGAGGCCCCGTATATATTTATATAAAGTTATCAGACCCCTCTGAGGCCCGTATATATTTATATAAAGTTATCAGACCCCTCTGAGGCCTCGTATATATTTATATAAGGTTATCAGACCCCTCTGAGGCCACGTATATATTTATATAAGGTTATCAGACCCCTCTGAGGCCACGTATATATTTATATAAAGTTATCAGACCCCTCTGAGACCCCGTATATATTTATATAAGGTTATCAGACCCCTCTGAGGTCCCGTATATATTTATATAAAGTGATCAGATCCCTCTGAGGCCCGTATATATTTATATAAGGTTATCAGACCAATCTGAGGCCACGTATATATTTATATAAGGTTATCAGACCCCTCTGAGACCCCGTATATATTTATATAAGGTTATCAGACCCCTCTGAGGCCCCGTATATATTTATATAAAGTTATCAGACCCCTCTGAGGCCCCGTATATATTTATATAAGGTTATCAGACCCCTCTGAGGCCCCGTATATATTTATATAAGGTTATCAGACCCCTCTGAGGCCCGTATATATTTATATGAGGTTATCAGACCCCTCTGAGACCCCGTATATATTTATATAAGATTATCAGACCCCTCTGAGGCCCCGTATATATTTATATAAGGTTATCAGACCCCTCTGAGGTCCCGTATATATTTATATAAAGTTATCAGACCCCTTTGAGGTCCCGTATATATTTATATAAAGTGATCAGATCCCTCTGAGGTCCGTATATATTTATATAAGGTTATCAGACCCCTCTGAGACCCCGTATATATTTATATAAGGTTATCAGACCCCTCTGAGGTCCCGTATATATTTATATAAAGTGATCAGATCCCTCTGAGGCCCCGTATATATTTATATAAAGTTATCAGACCCCTCTGAGGCCCCGTATATATTTATATAAGGTTATCAGACACCTCTGAGGTCCCGTATATATTTATATAAAGTTATCAGACCCCTCTGAGGCCCCGTATATATTTATATAACGTTATCAGATCCCTCTGAGGCCTCGTATATATTTATATAAGGTTATCAGACCCCTCTGAGGCCTCGTATATATTTATATAAGGTTATCAGACCCCTCTGAGGCCACGTATATATTTATATAAAGTTATCAGACCCCTCTGAGACCCCGTATATATTTATATAAGGTTATCAGACCCCTCTGAGGCCCCGTATATATTTATATAAAGTGATCAGATCCCTCTGAGGCCCGTATATATTTATATAAGGTTATCAGACCAATCTGAGGCCACGTATATATTTATATAAGGTTATCAGACCCCTCTGAGGCCCCGTATATATTTATATAAAGTTATCAGACCCCTCTGAGACCCCGTATATATTTATATAAGGTTATCAGACCCCTCTGAGGCCCCGTATATATTTATATAAGGTTATCAGACCCCTCTGAGGCCCCGTATATATTTATATAAGGTTATCAGACCCCTCTGAGGCCCGTATATATTTATATAAGGTTATCAGACCCCTCTGAGACCCCGTATATATTTATATAAGGTTATCAGACCCCTCTGAGGCCCCGTATATATTTATATAAGGTTATCAGACCCCTCTGAGGTCCCGTATATATTTATATAAAGTTATCAGACCCCTTTGAGGTCCCGTATATATTTATATAAAGTGATCAGATCCCTCTGAGGTCCGTATATATTTATATAAGGTTATCAGACCCCTCTGAGACCCCGTATATATTTATATAAGGTTATCAGACCCCTCTGAGGTCGCATATATTTTATATAAAGTGATCAGATCCCTCTGAGGTCCGTATATATTTATATAAAGGTTATCAGACCCCTCTGAGGCCCCGTATATAT